>MNCI01018715.1:84555-138427 GCA_015680685.1 Gnetum montanum
TTTGAACTTGCTTGAACTTGGAGTGTTTAGCTTAGTCGTGGGGGAGGGACACTTGCCAAAAAGTGCCTAAATTTTTTGAAATTTATCATTGCTCAAAGGACATCAATTAGGGTAATTAACTATAACACTTAGAATATTTGTGCCTAAAAATCATTTAATCCCTAGGTATACCGGGAAACTAAAATGGAAGCCACCTACATCACAGGACTCATTGTTACAAACTTTTGGGCACTATCACACGTGATAACATAAGATCATTAATTAAGAAAAGCAATAAGGTATAACTTGACTTCAAAAATAACCTTACTCACGCTTGGCCCTTGTGATTGCAAATGGCCTCGAAACGTGGACAGCAGGAGGGTCCTACCCAAGGTGGAAGTAAATGAACTTGGAGAGGTGGAAGATAAAGACCTGTCAGACAACATGCAGAATAGGAGGAGCAATCATTTAGCATTCATCAAGACGAACCTCCTACTAGACGGTCTGGTCAGGCAGAAGGAGGAGCTGCTGTAGAGCCTAAACTAGGACAACAACTCACGTTGCCCCAAGATTGTGTTTAGGCTATCCATGAGAAGTCCACATTCGCTGCGGTGATTGTGGAGTTGAATTTTGAATCATTTGCAGAGTTCGCTCCTGAGGCCATTAGGGATCACCTCAAAGGGTCTCCCTTATGGCCTATCCTCTCTGAAAGCGGTGCCTGGTACCTAGGAGAAACGTACCAATTTTGGCATAATAAAGAAGAAGGCACTATGGTTAACAATTGTGGTGTGACTGTTGATTTCTCTGTTCAAGCCATTTCGGAAGTATTAAACCTTTCGAATACAGGGCCAAAGGTTGCTCAGAACCAGCTGAACACTTTTAGAATTGAGCAACTTAATAAACTGTTGATAGAGAATAAAAGGGTGGTGGAAGAAAAAGAGAAGGCTGACTGAGATGCCTTTATGGCACAAGCGCAAACTCACACACGCGCCAAGGCACTCAAGGCCTTACAAGAGGAGAAACTCTAGGTCATACTTTAACGCCATCAAATCCCAAGACCTGGAGCACTAGACAAAGGGAAGGCACCAATGGAGGAGCCACCGCCACCAGGAACTACATGAGTTCCAAATTTTTGTAAATATTCTACGTGTTGTGTCTTTATTTTGCTTTCTTCCCACATTGCGGCATCATACCATTTCTTTTTCCATTTAATAATCCCATACCTATCCATTGTGTAATCACTGTAACTCGAGGATGAGTTTTTATTCAGTTGTGGGGGTATGATGGGTCTTGATATCGCATGGGCGCTATATCGCGTACACGATATCGCAGTCCGCCGCAATGTCTATAAATAAGAAGCAGCTCTACCTTGTTTACATCATTAGTTTAGTCCCTTAGTGAAACTCTGGCAGTTTGATCTCTCCAGAGATAGAATTATTTTCCCATGTTTGCCCACAGTGTCGTGAATGTAATTGCACAACATCCTTTATTCGAGTGTGACGTACTTGGACACGCACATGACCGACAATAAAGATCGAGATTACTTCATCATTGCAGCATTCACTTTGTTATTTATTTATTTATTTAATTGTTATTTAGTACTTTCATAGTTAATCTTTCTTACCCTTATCTCCTAGCACACGGAATGAGTACGACTTGATTATGAGCATTTAAGTGTGATTACTTGGTAACCCAGTGGCATACCTATGATATGCGCTTGGTAATCCCAATGGTAGTCGTGCATAAAGTCTAAGATGTGTACGGATGATCAAGGAATGGATGCTCATCGCATTTAGGCTAGATTAGATTTTCTTACCCTTTCCCTCCTAGTTTAGCTTAGTTAATATTCTCTTTCTATTGCCTTCAGGAATAGCATTAGATTAGGAACCATATCATACACCTCACTCTGGACTAAACCATACGTGACCAATATAATACTAGTCTAGGTGGGAAGACAACGAACTGCAACCTAAGGCTAATTGTTTAGGTGCCACAACTAGTTTGTCTGCGGAGTTCGATCGGATCGCGCGTGAAAATGCTTGTATTCGGATGGTTGAGTGTAGGGGTACCTCGCCACTCATCAATATTGTAAATGTAAAAGTAAAAGTAAAGAAAAATAAAAGAAAATAATGATACCTTAGAAATAAAAAAAAATAAAGAATAACTCTTAAAACTAAAAGAAAATAAAGAATACCTCAATATATTTGGATTTTAATTTAGATTTAATTTAGTTTGAAAGAACCAATATTGAACTTTTCTACTAATAAAACCTCCATTGAATTTGCAAGAAAAGAGTAAATATGAAAATCTCTTGAAAGATTGAACATAAAAGTCTCTTGAATTAGTTGATGTTAAGTTCAAAAACATCTCTACTTTTAAATAAAGAAAAATAGAAATGAAAGACAAAAGGTTATCTAAAACTTGAAACTCAAAATTTGCTACAAAGATAACAATCTTTAATGCATTGTTAAGAAATTGTAAAAATTCAAAGTAATATAATAAGCTACATTAACTTGGGTGAAAGATTTAACAATAATTAAATATAACCAGCAGTATAGTTTCCATTTATATTGTTAGCCTGCCAGATAGATACAACGGGTTGCAATATTTTACCGTATACGTAACGCGGTAAATAAATGCAAAGCCAAAATGTGATAAATGAAGATAAAAATCATCAAAAAGCAGAGAGTAAGGTCCATAAACAGATTCCAAGTACCTTAAGATGAGCCAGAGTGCTTATAGGCCATACGTATCGTAGTTCATACCTATTCTTTCTACGAGTTTCTCTCCAGATGTTACTGAAATACACTCACAGATAACCTCACCTGTGGCTCGTAATTATATGTTAATTATATCAGGTGGCTCGTAATTATATGTTAATTATGTGTACAACCTCACCTGTGGCTCGTAATTATGTGTTAATTATATGAGGTTTGGTGTATTGCATGGCTATTTCACTCCGGCCCAGTGGTGGCTTTTGGACATTGGCCTTGTGAATTATTGAAACAAAAATTTGAGCTAATGCACAATGCTTGAAATTGCACGATTTGGCAAGGGTGATGCCCAAGACATATTGCTTATAAGCACTTATAAGCACGACTAGCCCAGAATAGTCTGGGTGGGTAAGAAAACGTGACTTATAATTTTAATAGAACATAAAATATTAAAAAAAAAAACAAAAGAGGAAAGATATTACAATGAAATGCATACATTAAACTAAAACAATAAGAAATAACATTTAACAATAAACTAATCAAGTGCTTAAACAATTTGCATCAGATCTTGCAATCCATAGAATTACAGGAGAATTTTACCGTCACAATTTACAAAAACATTTTACATTTATTTGAGCACAAACTTACAGACCTCGAAAATCAGAGTACTGTTCGAATGGATCCAAATTGCTTCGGAGAGTGCCCTCGAACATTGTTGGATCCTGAGGAATTATGCTTAATCTAGATCTTAAATCAAACAGTCCCATTTTTAAGATATCAACATGATCAATTAAAATTCTTCCAGACTTGTAAAAGGAATGAGAGTTGTTGTATGTGGAATTGTTGGGTCTGGGAAATCAAGCTTCTTATCATGCATATTAGGAGAGGTACCCAAAAACTTAGGCATGGTCAAAGTCAGTGGTAGCAGAGCTTATGTTCCACACTCTCCATGGATACCAACTGGCAAAATCAGGGATACTATACCGTTTGGAAAGGAAATGGATAGCTTCAGATATGATCGGGTACCTGAGGCTTGTGCACTCAAACAGGATCTAGTAGTTCTTCCCAATGGAGACTTAACCATGGTTGGGGAAAGAGGAATAAATCTTAGTTGGAGACTTACCAGGGCTCTGTATCAAAATCGTAATATCTATTTTCTGGATGATCCTTTCAGTGCACTGGATGCCCATACTGTTGGAAAAAACTAATTGTGAACCGGTAGTCACAACAATGAATTAGTAGTTGCTTATTCATGAACTACACTTTCCACACTTTCCATTTCTATCGTCGGATAGTTTTAGAATTTTCCCTAAAAATAACATAAGATTTTCTATCTAGTTAATTTTTAGATGTTTCCAATTTTGTAACTGGGATGTGGCTATTTAAGTCTGCCCTGGGATCCGTCGTAAACAGCATGAGAAAGACAAGACTGGGAGAATTCTCACATTGCATGAGAGAGAGGTTTCTTCATGTTCTCTCCATGTGATGAAGAGAGAACCCTGTTATTTCCACATTGCATGAGAGAGAGGTTTATTCTTGTTCTCTCCGTGTGATGAAGAGAGATGCTTGTTATTTCCATCACTCATAATAAGATTTTTTCTGCAATTATCTATCATTCAACTGCTCTTTATTTTCATCTCATTTCATATTTTGCTGCCAGATCTGCTAACACATACAAGGTCTCACATTTTCAAGGAATGAATTTTTGGCCTCTTTCATCCAAGACTGTACTCTATGTAACCCATCATGTGGAGTTTTTGCCAGCAGCTGATATGATTTTGGTCATGCGAGACGGTACTATTGCCGAGACCGAGACCGGAAAATTTGATGAGATATGAGATTCAACCAGAGAATTTGCTATATTGGTTGATGGATAATGGAAATCTCTTAATTTAATTCAAGGAATAGTAAAATATATATATATATATGACCGATGTGAGGGTCAGGAGAACTGCAATCGCGATAACCAAAAAAATTCATCCAAACATGAAATTGAAACTACCGTAACTGAAATTACTGAGGAAATTAAAATTGCTCAGATTGTACATGAGGAAGAAAAGGAAAAAGGCATATCGATACCTGTAATTTTAATTGCCCAAGCACTATTCCATCTACTGCATATAGCAAGTAATTGTTGGTTGGTATTGTTTGTTCTAGCAACTCAGAGAATAAAGTAACATTTCAGTAATTCTCAAAATTTATGTTGCATTGGCACGAGCATCATGGCAACAATGGGAGCAGCACCACCGTGCTAAGAGAGCACTCGTGTGGTGTGGTTTGAAAACAGCCGTAATCTAGATTTGATTGGGTAACACTACTTTCAGTTTGATTTTGGGAATGCCCACTTAAGTTTCACGGTACCTAAAGATGTTTAGAAAGATCACAAGTCAAACAAGTCAAACAAAGATCATAGTTGCTTTTACATAGCAACCCTTACACAAGAGACCATACACTCTCAACTCACCGCAGACATGGATTTATAATGAATAAATCCATGGAAATAACCTTTAATTAAGTTACATGCCTTCACTTTTTGTTTCACAACAAGTTTTAGATATTTTAACTCTTCTTTTCATATTTTTAGAAAATTCTAAAACTAAACAAATAGTAGAAGAGAAAGGTGAAGTTTACTAGTGTGTACAGAACTTTTTGAAGAGCATCTTTGCATAAAACATCCTAACTAACTAGGCCTCTTTAAGCCAAAACTACATGCCATAGCATTAAACCAGCATTAACAAATACTATCTCAAAAAAACATAATACATGCTAACACAAACAAAACCAAAGAAATGTCCAGCTCACACTTTAACATAACAAGATATATCTCTTTTTTAACACTAATATACCCATTACTGAAGAATATCATCATGTCTAAAAAATAGATAAATAAATAAATAAAGAGCAATCCTTTTTCACATGTATTATGATAGTGCTAGTTGTCTTAAACATCAACCATGGGGCCTTATCCTCTCTTCTATTAGATATCACTGAACATAAACTAAACTAAAGTCAAGTACCAGTTCCCACCAATTATTGAGATGACTTGCCACTATCATACTTACCCATTTCAATTGCCTTGCTCTTCTATACCCAGCGCAAATTTTGAATTTGCGCCGCTCACCTTAGCTTCACGAACGGTGCCGTTTCAATTGCCCTCGCCTTAAAGCACTCGTCTTCTCAGCAAAGCCAAACATTTCTCTCGGCTTTCGCATTTCATTCCATTCCAGTCTGTCTTCAATTCCTTTCTGGCCATCTGTTCCTGACACTGCATTTTTGATGAAGTACTGATTCAGAGAAGCATGAACAATGACAAGAACAACAGTGATAGAAGTTGCAGAGGTATGTTTAATGATGTTTTCGGAATTGCTCAGCTCGTTCTTGTGAATGAATTCATCCTTCTTCAGTGATGATCTTTTCCCGCATGTAAGTCATGTTCTCTTGCCATGCTTTTCTCATGATCCACTTCCAATTTTTGCTTTCATAACTGCATTTACATGCTTCAAGTGACCTGCTTGGTGTTTTCATGGCGTTTTGATAATTGAAGACAGAGGCAAACGCCATACAAATCTTTGGTTTGATTTTATTATCACCCTAGAAACCTTATTGTTATTAACTTATGCTGGTTCTGCCGCCTACTCTGCACATTGTTCCGTTCAAACAAAGACCTCGTAGTCCTGAAATGCCCAACGTTGTAGAGCACAGTCATGGCGGAATTGTAGGCAACCAGGTCTGGCTTGCAGTGGAACTATTTCCCGTGGTAAAAGCAGTGCAAAGCCTCCTTCACTAACCCACCCTTTGCTAGAACATTCATCACAATCATAAAGATCTTTGTCATCACAATATCAGGGCTTCTGGTGGCCATTTCGTGCAGAAATCTCCACAATAATTTGAGTCGGTTGGCCTTGGCAAGTGTCCAGGCCATCTCCTGGTAGATATTCTGGTCACCTATGCATCAAAAGAATCTGATTCCTGGAAGTGAGGAATCGAGGATTCGTGATTCTGAACGTGTTTGAGTACGTGTGCCTCAAGAAAAAGTGGGGACGGGTTTGTAGCTGGAGACGTGATAGAAAAAATTTAAATATATTAGTTTTTTAAAAAAATTAAATCTCATATATCATAAAAAAAGCATTGCCGATTATAGAACAAGTTCAATGCAAAATATTGTTAATGCTTAAAAATTTCACAGAAAATTGCAATATCACCATTGCACCGAAGCAAGAAAATTTGCAAAGGTATGGAGGGCATTGAATCCATTTCCTTACTCAAGAACCATAATGCACCTAAACATATAATTTTTGCAACAACAAAAGCACCTAAACATATAATTTTTGCAACAACAAAAACGACAGCAATAAAATGAAACGCTTTTGTTACTCAACCCAATCTTTTCAAAAATGAAATTAAGCCACCCTCAACCAAATTTATAACAAATCATGTCTGCTAATAGTTTTGATCACGGATGACCTGTGAGTAGTGCCATAGGGCCATGTTGAAGACAACCACGTTATAAAAAGACACAACTTAACTAAACTAGACACAGACCAGTAACTCACCTCCCCTACCATGATCAAAAGCCTTTGGGATGATGAAGAATTGACACTGGTCATGATAAAGGAGAAAGTAAAAATAGAGCACCATTAGGCTGCATATGGCCATTGGCCATGTGCTGGTTCATTGGCGGATAACCAAACACATTGTAAAAAAACAGTTGAACAAGCATCCGTCCGACATCGTGTTCATGACTCATGACCCATGACGATGACCCTGTTTTGTTTTTTTAGCGGAGGAATGAGAAAAAGAGCAAGAACCAGCAATGACCAATAAACACGCGTGAATGCGTGAGTCGTCGCGGAACCTTTGATATTCTTACTCCCTGTTTTCTGTGGTCTGTGTCATGCCAATGCCATACCTTTGATATTCGTACTCCCTGTTTTCTGTGTCATGCCAATGCCATGAATCTTGCTTGCTTGCTGGCCACTTAACAATGAAATGAAGTTTCTGGGAAGATTCAGAGCAGGAGAACCAGAACAATGCAATAATAATACGAGGCAAGGCAAGGCGACCATTTCAATGTATATGTACATATTTAGACAAAATTTCATTGGAAATTATGAAATACGTACCCATTGCGAATTTATTGCGCTTCTGTACATGCTCCGAATCCAACGTGAACAGTTCGTGAAAATTTATCCGGAATTGTGAATCTCCAGCGCATTGCTGATCAACACTCGAAATCCTTCTTCCTGACTAATATAATGACTGTCATTGCCTTTTCCACTTCCTTTTCCATAAACATGGTATCTCTGATGAATTTTCTCCCATTCATTTCCCGCAAAAGAAATCTCTGCACAACCGGTGCCTTTCGTTTCCTGCTGTCATCGGATTGAACTCATTGAAGCTATGGCTTCAGGTATTCTCGATGGATAATCTTGAGCACTTCGTTGAAAATGCGTGCGTGCAAATGCTGTAACCCCAATGCTTCAAAGGACGATTCTATGTCCTCTGAATCTGTCACGGCCTCCATGAGTTTCCCGACATTGGACGAGAGAAGAGTGCATTCTGAGACAAAGCTATGCGAGCAATATGGAAATGCTTTGTAGTTTTCGGATGCTTCAAATAGTTGAGAATTGTTTTTGCAATATTTGCAGAATGTGTTCTAGAATGGAGAAGCAAAGACACGGTTTAGCAAATGTTTCAATCTCAAAAGATCTCGCTGCATTCTAGATTCAAGAAACCTTGCTACTTTACGCTTTGAAATTGCAGGAATAAACATAGATTTTATATATATATATATATATATATAATATAAAAAATAATATGATAAAACGCTTTTTCCTTAATTGCAATATCAAATCTATGTCCTAAATAGGCTGAGTTTCTTTATTTTTGCTTATCAGGTGGCAAGCATGGAAATGAACAAGCAATTCAAATTACCAATGAAATTTGGACCTCCACTCTCCCACACTTGAGGAGATCATACATGATGGCCAAGTGGGTACACACGTGGGCCAATTTCTCTTCCTCTTGAAAAAGAAAGAGAGACAAAAGAAGGAGAAAACCTTATAAAAGGCCTTCTTAGGCACAAACAAGAGCATTGGCCAATAAGGAAAAAAGGGCCTATTCTTCCTTTCTTCCTTCCTTTCCTTCTCTAGTACTGTCTTTCCCATCTTCCCCATTCTACGCCTCACTATCCCATTATAGCCTTAGCCTTAGTCCACCTTCTATTGTTTCCTTGAATTGGCTAGAATAGTAAGCTATCGAGGTGAGATTGTATAGAAGGTTAAAACCTTTGAGTTTGAGCATGAGAAAGACTAGGAAAAGGGTTGGGTGACATCCCTGGAAAAGAGGTAGTGAGTGTTAATGATTGTCAACCTTTAGAAGCTTGAAGATCGGATCGAGTAGCTGACATGGGCTATCCAATTCCACTTGGAGTATCTTCAAGAGGAGGTGAAGAATTAGCCTTCTGGCAGCTACAAAAGTAGATGGATCAAAGAATAATTTGCTAAGTCGCTCCCTTTTCCCTTTGATGCCTCTCTATGTTTATGTTTGATATTTTCCAATGTTTGTGTTCACATTGATGTAATTTGACATTATTCATCATTTTAATGTATGTGAGTCATTTCATTTACTATATTCTCATTTTCAATCATTTAAATATTTTTAAATCTAATATTTAATTAAATGGTCAATCGTGTTCCTCTTCTACCAAGATTGTTCCCATGTTCCTCTTCTACCAAGATTGTTCTTAGGCTAACCGTGCCCATAAGCAAGGTGCCCTAAGCAACAACCTTGCAAAATTGTGCACTTTTGGGTGTTGTGAGTTAGGTTGTCTTGCAAAATTGTGCCCTTTTGGGTGTTATGCATTAGGTTTCCTTGCAAACTAAATTTTTGCATCAACACTAGCATCTTGATCTCTTTTCTTTTTTTCATTTGTTTCATTCATCAATGAGAACAAAAATAAGACATCTTCACTATCTTGTACACACAACTCCCACTAAAATCAAAATAATCTACAAATCCAAACTACCCTATAAAACTTCTTGTGCTTCGTTAAACATCACATAACTTAACCTTTTTCAACTTTGCTCCAATACCACTTGTTATTAAAATTACTCATTGTGCTAAATCATTATTCCCAAATATTACACACACATAAAATAATACAACAATGGGAAAATAAAACTTAAAACTTGCAAAATAGAATGAGAGAGAAACAAGGAAGATAATTAAAAAAGCAAGGTAGCAACTTTTTACAACATCTTTAAAATGATAGAGATACACCAAGATGCTTACAAAGATCTTTACAAAGATCACAAGTTAGTTGCTTCTACACAGAAACCCTTACACCATACATTCTTACCTTACTTTGGATAACCAAGCCAATATAGATTTAAATAGACAAATCTATGGTAACAATAATGGAAACAACTTATAATTAACTCTGGCATGTTTTCACTTTTTCTTTTCCAATAAGTTTTAAATATTTTAACTCTTTTTTAAAAATTTTTTAGAAAATTCTATTACTAAATGAGAAAAGTGAAGTTCAACACAAGTTAACTACAAATTTTATCTTCACATCTCTAACAATAGTAACAAGCAACATCAGAGCAAGGTTAAGTTGTGTATGCAATGTTCGTTGTATGCAATGTTCGTTGTACGACATCCTTTATATTGACCAAGCACAACAAGCTTTCTAGGGTAGTTTGGATTTGCAAAATGGAGTAAGAGAGAAATAAGAGAGATAAATAGGAAAGCAACTTTAAAACTATAGAAAGATTAAACCCATGGAGATATGTAGTTTGATCACAAGAATCAATTACTTCCACACAACAATCCTTACACAACATACCATACAGTATCAACTCACTACCTATAACCAACCCAAGACATGTTTAAATACCTATAACAAACTTAAGATAGGTTTAAATAGACAAATGCACCATTATAATGATGGAATGAAAATAACCCATAATTCACTTAGACATATCTTCACTTTTTCTTTTAGATATCTTAACTCTTATTTTCATATTTTTAGAAAATTCTAAAACTAAACATAGTTCAACAAAAGTTAACTACAAATTGTCTTCACACCTCTAACAACATTAACAAAATAATTGTAAAAACTTTGCAACTTGGTGACTTGAGAGAAAAAGTATGGGCACATGTTAAAATTATATTAAAATGCATTATTTTTTTAATTTTAAATATTTTAAATCTTATTATTAATAAATCAAAGATATATAATAAAAAATTGATATATAATGCAAAAAGAATATTGTTTTAAGTATAACCAGTGCTTATTTGGTAAACTTAGATGGATGTCTACATTTAAAGAATTAAAGCATTACAATTCATATTGGATTTTAATTTTTTTTTTAAATAGATCCCTAGGCTATCATCGAAAGTTTTAAATTTTTCAGAGCTTGAGAATAAGGTAAAGGTTGAAAATGCCGGAAGGGTAAACGCAACATGCACAAGTTCGTTGAGAGAAGGTCATGAACATGCAGAATGCACAAGTTCTTTGAGAGACAGGCCATGAATTTTTGATAACTGCACACTTTTGGATTTCTTTTTTCTAATTTAGTTATTATTTCTAATTGTTTTCTTACAAAATAAAAAATCAATTGAATCGGCCAGTCAGATTGGTTCAGACATGGAGAGGCTAATCGCGGAATCTCCAGTTAACTGTCTTTTCAAAGATCATTGGTTTTTACCGTGGCATAGATGAAACAATTTGTTAAGGTGACTTTGAAAGTGGTGGTAACCACCTGAAACCCTTAACCATGATAAAACTATAGCTTCCGACTAGAAAACTAAAATTATATGGTGGCTGTTTGAACCATGAACAGTACCGTGATTTGCTATAAAGGTCAACATGTAACTTAGCCTTCAGCAGTCGCTACGTGTGTTTCGTTTTCATCTGGAAGCTTCCCCAGCTTCAATTTCAATTTTACAGATACAAACTAACATTTGTAACGGCGTATCATTTTACTGAATAATTTTTTATCAAAGCCTATTGGCTTAACAGTAACACATCCTCTTTTTCATAAACTTTTTAGTTCATACAGACATTTTTCCAATGTTTCCAACCACAGAGTGGACCTACATTTTCCTAGGAGAAAAAATATAATTTGGGAGACATTGATGGATTCTTGATTCCGTAGTTCTCAATTCAGCCATGTTACAAAAATTCTTTAGTTCAGCCACTTTACTGATTTCAATTCTGGTTTTTTAATTCAATACTGTAGACATTACAGACATTTTTGGTGTCTTTCAGCAGCGGAGTGGACATACATTTTTGTAATAAGTTTTTGATTTAGATATATTCCTGGATTCTTAATTCCTTGGTGCAGGAATTTCTATGTGATTGCAGCAGCGAAACATTTCTAAATTTAAATTCTTAAATTTAATTTGGCACCACAGTAAATTTTAAATATTTCATTAAAGAAGATTTTTATATTAAATTTGAATGAGAAGGGTTTTCGAAGTCCAAGAAGTTTTGTCCGTTTCTCGTGTTTTCCATGAATCATTCGCAAAACACGGTTAGTTGGCCGAATCGAATGGTTTCTAAATTTAAATTTTTAAATTTAATTTGGCACCACAGTAAATTTTAAATATTTCATTAAAGGAGATTTTTATATTAAATTTGAATGAGAAGGGTTTTCGAAGTCCAAGAAGTTTTGTCCATTTCTCGTGTTTTCCATGAATCATGGGCAAATCACGGTTCAGGGAGAATCGAATGGTTGGTCAAATCAAATGGTTGTTTGGCCGTGTAAAATTTTAAAATTTAAAATGAAAAATGATAGAAACAAACTATGCAAAAAAAGAGAGAAAAGAGTTAAACATTCGAAAATGAGCTTCCACGGCAAACCGCCACCTATGATGAGCTACATTCACATTAACACGTCAATCTAGTTTATACATAATTTATTTCTATGGGGGTGCATAGTGGTGCATTAAGATTAAATATTCTATCGTGTAGACTAATTCGCTTTGTACATGGATTGCTGCAAAAGCATCTTTACAGTCTTATTTTAATCAATTAAAATTTTTACAATTATAACAGGATTCCAAATTTGGCGGATGGAAACAGTGTATGTCATTGCGAGGAACAGCTCTCCCACTCACGCGTTGTAGACTCTGCCGAGCGTAAAATTACAAATTTTGGTGTGCAGACCGTCTGCAGCGATTGACAATGGTCCACGGCAATATGTGACTGTATTAAACGCGAGCTTTTAATTGAAATTCCTAAGGTATATCACTGGTCGAATTCAAGCCAAGCTCTAATACTGGAATTGTTACGTACAGTAGCAACGCTTATAATAATGACCTATATACCTTTGGTGTTGCGAGCTGCAAGAATCTAGCGTCAGCACAAAGGAAATTTCTGCTTATTTATTAACTGCTGTATCAGGCCCAGACGCTCGCCCAATTCGCGGCCAAACCAACCTTGGTTGGTTTGGTATATTTATCCGGTGCATGCACCGTCAACTCAAAACTATGAGGCTGCTTTAAATTAAATGAGCTTGAGACTGTTTTAAAAGTGAACCTGTCCGGAATCCACCCTCCAAATTTTGCAGTTTTCTGTCAATGGTTTTGTGCAGGAAATCCAAGGTTTTTGATCTCATTCCTGTCATTCCTTTTTCAGCCACTTTAATTTTGCAGTCTTAACACTGCACTATCCTTGTCACTGCTTTTGTACTTGTTACATCAATTGTTAATTGCAAATTTAGTGAAAAAATATTTAGCAGCTGAAGAAAAGGTTTTGTGTCACTTTAAGATATATTTTTTAAACCGTTGCCTTTGTTATAGTTTAGGTTATCAGATTTCCTCTAATTTCTAAATAATCTACTATTTTTCTCTCATGTAGTTTTCTTCCAACCTTTTTAAATACATTTTTTCCGGTGCTAAGTAGTATCTTTTCCTTTGTTGGGCATGCCTTCACAAAAAATAAAAAACGAAAGTCCATTTACTTAACCTTATTAACTTGAACATAATAAGGACATAACTTGTTAGTAAGACAAACCAAAAACAAAAATAACAATGAAAAAAAACATCACTTTGGAACCTAACTATTCAACAAGATCACCAATAACATAGTTTTATTGCTCGAAATAAAAAATAAACCAAAAACAAAAACTTAATTTTAAATAGCTTATAAATGCCAACTCATCTAGTATAAAGAAATTAAAAATAAATCAAAAACAAAAACATATTTTTAAATAGGTTATAGATGCCAGCATACCTTGATCGGGAACCAAAAAATGCTCATCTCATAACTACTTTGTTGCAGTACCCTATGTAACTAACCAACCGTCAATGGAGTATATCATTAGAATGTAGATGGGTTTATAACTTCATGTTGAGGATTAGTAGGTTAGTAGAATGTAAATACCGAGAAAATTCTATAGCCATATCTTGACGTAATAAAAATTGGCTAATCTTGGAATAATACTATTATTTATTGTATTTAAAATATTTTTCGCTATTGGACTAGTGATGATGATGATTCTATTTTTGCTAAATCTTAAAATTATGATTTTTTTAAAGTTTACTACATATTGATTCATGACTATGCACATGGAAGTAAGACTTGTCCGGTTACAATAGGCCTTCTCAAATACATAATACTGCTTTTGTATTCTAATAGGTCTGCATGAAACAAAAATTGAAAACATTGTTTCTAATGCATGAATTAATGAACAAGCAACACCTTCGTGGAAGGCCCCTATAAATAGGAGATCGGGGAAGAGCTAAAGACATAGGATTTTTGGGAATGGAGTTAACTACTCATGATGTAGAAGTGCTACCTAAATCAAACATGCAAAGGCTATACTGACAAAGTCATTTTGCACATCTTTTCTTCTATTTGATCTCCTTTTTTCTTCTTCTCTCTTTTTAAATAATCCATCATATTTTTATTTGACTAAATAATTTATTCTTTTCTTATTTCTAAACAACCTGCTAGTTTTCTTCCAATTTTATCCTTATTATTTTTTCAATGTTTTAGCAATGTGTCTGGTTTTTTCTCTCTTTCTTTTTACATGCATTATCTTCATGAGAAATTTTTACCTAAGTAGTAGTCTATAAGCTTTCTTTTATTAGTTTTCCTTCACCAACTTTCTTTTATTAGTTTTCCATTACTAATAACTCTTCATTGTCATTTTTTTCCTTGAACTTTAGGTAGATATATCTTATGCTGATCTCAATGTTATTTTTTGAATTTTGTATAGCATCAATATCATGAGATATTTGATGGTGATCTCAATTATTTTTAAGAAAAATGTTGTATAGCATCAATGTTATGACATTGACAGTAATCTGTCATTGTGATTGCATAGTTAATGTACTGTAACAAGACCAAGCTAATGGACTTTATTTTTTTATAATACCATTATAAAGTATGTCTTAGCTCATAATTTTAACATTTGAGTAAGTTGGATATATACTATTTTATGTTGGCCTCTCACCTCCTTATAGGTTCTCATATCATAATGCTAGAATTGTTGTCATTTTGTTGGTTTATATTATGAAATAACCTTTTCCATATAAGACTTTAGTTGAACTATCTATATATAGATGAAAAATATGGAACAAAAGGAAGAAAAATTGTTGATGAATTGTGATTCATTAGGTTGTAATATCGGGTACGCGATATCACAACCAGCAATGATATCGAATATGCGATATTGTGGTTCCTATGTGAGCCTATAAATATACATGAAGGTACACGGGAAAGAAGTCTTTTTGTCAATTAGAAATTAGTTTAGAGTAGGATCTTTTTGTCATTTTTTCCTCTTAGCTGTCTCTCCTAGTGCATGCCCGTAGTGTGGTGATTGTAATTGTACGACATCCTTTATTCGAGTGTGATGTACTTGGACATGCACATGATTGGTAATAAAGATTGAGATTACTTCATAATTGTAGCATTCACTTAGTTTAATTATTTAATTGTTATTATTATTTATTGCTTTCGTAGTTAATATATCTTCACCCTAACTCCTTAAACATGGAATCAGTATGACTTAATCACGGGCATTTACTAAACCATATCATATCATCGTCTTCAGGAGTAGCACTAGGTTAGAAACCATATCATACACCTCACTCTAGACTAAACCATACATGATAAAGCAAATACTAGTCTAGGTGGGAAGACAACGAATTGCGATCAACGAGTAACTATCTAGATACCACAACTAGCCCATCTATAGAGTTCGATCGGATCTTGAGTGAAACGCTCGTATTCGTATTGTTGAGTGTAGGGGTACCTCGCCACTCATCATTGGCACCGTTGTTAGGGACGGTGCTAGTTATTTAGATTAGTTACATCATACAAGATCATTGTAACAAAGTATTAACAATACATCTTTTAGGAAGAAATAATTGCAAGTAAATCACACACAAATTTACAACCATGTCTCTCTCACAAGATTATGATAACGTAACAACTAGTAAGGAAATTAATTGGAGAACCAATGAATTATATGATGATGAAGATGAAGTTTGGAGTACCCAATCTGATGTGGGGGTTTCCTATAAACATAAATGAAGACAACATCGTCCCAACTCACGAATGCATGACCTACCTAGTGACGATGAACCCCTACTGGCCACTACAAGCCTAACACAAATACAAGAGGCTATTCGAATATCCCGCAGGCATCACAAGGAAAGCCATCTACCTAGGCTTAACTTAAACAACTTTCCAAAATTTTTAGGAGGCTACAATTTAGATTTGCAACAACATTTACAGGCCTTCTATGATGCCTACGCATGGAACAACGTTGATAATGGATGGCAAAAACTTAAGCTCTTTCCTATGACACTTGTTGACCATGCAAAAGTATGGTATAGGTCGTTAAAACCAAAATCCTTTCAACGTTGGCCAACAATGGTAGAACTCTTCAACAAAAGATATCAAACTTATGCAAGAGTGTCGGCCTTGAGGAAACAAATCCAAGAGTGGAAGCAAGTGCAACATGAACCCTTGGACATGGCCTTAGATAGATATTATGCATTGTTGAACAACTACCCAAGCCATGAGTTCTCTGAGGAAAGGATAATGTACCATATTATTGATGGGCTACGTAATCAAACAAGGGAAACCCTAGGGATGTACACCCAAGGTCAACTATATGAGCTACGAACCCATCAACTCCAAGAGCTTGTCAAACGAGTAGCAAAAGAAGAAGGAGAAATGGCTAGATGGGAGAATGTTGAAAAATCTCAACGAGACCAAAATCTCAACTCAACAAAGGTCCATAATCTAAAAGAGGAGAAATAAACTCACCTCAAGGAGGTGGAACCATCTTTGCCAACACTACAATCATTGGATGAAATTGAGGAAAAAATCAATGAGATGATGGAATGGATGCATAAAAAATGTGTAGAATATGCCAACATTATTGGAGATAGAGTCATGATGAACCAAGAAATAGGACAAAACACCCTTAGACAATCGGAAAGAAGGGAAGAAGCGAATAAGAGCTTAACTACCAATCATACATATCAATGCAACATTTGCCTGTACGATCACCCCAAGGGCCAATGCCAAATCTTGTCACATTTACAGGAGCATTGGGGAAGAGTGTTACATCCAGAGTTTGTAAAAAGATACTATGTTCGATCACAGTGGCAACAATCTCAGTCGTGGTGGAGGCCACCCTCAAATTGGGTGTACCCTTTATACCATCTGAACCTAAGTGCTTATCAAGTTCAACATCCTGTTTCTCCAACTGGGTCAACATCCTCTATCTCATCACACTATTATCATTCTCCCCAATACTATCAACCCATATCCTCTCCAACACAACCACCACCTTGGATACCTTACACATCTCCTCAAATTTAAGATTCTCATCCTTCACCTCCTTCTACATCGCCACCAAGTGTTTTAGAGGGTTTTTCACCATAGCACCAACCCATGAATGTTACTTGTGCTGCTACTATCAACAACAATGGGAATCCTTCACAACATCATAGGTGTCCCTTCTTTAGACGTGACCATAAGAAGGGACAACACACTTTTGAGCCCACTACACCTTCCAACCCAGCACAAGTCCAACACTATGGTGTAGTTCCCTCCTCAAACCCAATGCCTCGTGTTACTTTCTTTGGGCCATCAACAAATACTCCAGCAACTATATGGCCCAATGAATATAGCCACTGAGGGAGACAAATTGATCCTTGCCTACCATCTTACGGTCACCAGTACCATAGTGGGTCAACTCCTTATAAATTAACCACATCTTATAACTTGCCCTACTATGCCAACTATAATCAAGTGTGTGAACCCCAATGGGGTAAGTATGATTGAGTTCCAACATTTCTAACATGCAAGGATCCCAACGTTTCATTTATTAATCATTTCCATGCTCAACCATTTAGTTATGGGGGATAACCCCCATTCTAATGACAAGCAGGATTAATAAATATTTTTCATTTTCTTTAATTTTGGAATTTTTTTTTCAGTTTTTCACTTTTCAACTTATTGTCTTTTTATTTGTTTATCTTTTTGTGAGTAATCTCATCTACAAATAAAACACGTGACTTGTTCGTTGAGGTGTTGTTCTATGTTATCAAGTCTCAGGTAACTAATTATTCAAACAGCGAGTCCACAACATCCATCCACCTATTCTATTAATAAGAGGTTCTACTCTAAGTATGATGATATTCCTAATCATTAAAACTTAAAGTAATTTTATGTTATTTTTCCTAGAGCAAAGAAGGATGGACCAAGAGGGAATGGCTAGGGTATGACATCAAGGGGACTTGTGGATTCTCTTTACTGACATCCATGGGAGTTATCATGCAACTTAGTTATACTAGGATTCTTGAAGATCTAATGAAAAATGGGAGTAAGAGTAATCAAAAGGCACTCAACTAGAAAATAATAATAATAATAATAATAATTCTATTCTAGGGGGTCCCATTGGAAAGACATGCACCCATGCCCGAAGTGCTCTGGCTTCTCTAGCTTAAGCATTCATTCAAAAAAAAAAAAGAGTGCGACAAAGCAAAAATCACTCCTCCCTTGTACGAAACGTCAAGTGATCATAGGCCTTGCTGTCATGGTGCTCTTATAGTTGTCCATCATTGGATGAAGCAATGCGATGTCACTGATTAGGGAATGGACTTGGTCCTGATTTTGGAGTGACGAGTTAATAACACATTAATCATGACCTACACATAGGATTCATTATGTCCTAAGTTAGTTACCTCATGTCCCAATCTCTACAATCCCTTCTACAATTCACCTCACCTCACTGTTCGTATAATTGTGGCTTGTGACTTGGGTAGCATGGAATTCACCTCTCATCACAATGAAATTTACATGTGTGTGTTTTGTGAAATTAGTGTTGATTGCACTTAACCCTTCTAGCGCCCACGAACATTTTAAGGTGTGGTTATGCAAGGGCATTATAGGTAGGAACCTGCTCTGGGGAGGACCCACTTGCGTAACCCATGTGATTGCACTTATAAAGCATCTACCGCACATCATTCACTACCCTCTAAGTAGGACCAATGATTTTTTCTTTCCCTTATTATCCTTACAATTCAAAATTTCCTATAAGCTAACACATCCTTTTTTCCTACTTTTTATGATTTTCATTGACAGATTTTACACCATTCTAATCTTTGTGCCTTTTGAATTAGTTGTATTACCTTGGACCCCTTTACATTGATCTATATGTCCTCAGTCTATACTTTAGAGTTTCAAAAATTTAAAAAATTTGGTAATTTTTTGAAGTGCCCTATTTTCGATAGGACGTGATATTGGGTATGCAATATCGCGTCTGACATGATATCGAGTCCTCGCTAGTGGGTACGCGATATCGCATCCTAAAAATATATATATACATGGACCCCCCACGCTTGTCAACAGCATTTGTAACTATTCACGTGGGGGAAGTTTTTTAAATTTCTTTCTACAACTTGTGATTGTGCATCTCTTGCGTCGATAATCATAACTCGCTCGTTGGTGCTCTGATTTTCCTTCCATCTAAACCTACTTGAACCCAGAGTGTTCAACTTAGTCATGGGGGAGGGGTACACACCGAACTACGCATAATTTTTTTTGAAATTCGTCATCACCCAAAGGACACTATCAAGGGTAATTAGTTATGAAAATAATAATAAACATGTGCCAAAAATAATTTCATCTCCTTACCTATACCAGGAAATGAAACCCTGAAACCACCTAAGCAAAGTGGACCAATATTAAAATCTTTTGGGGGCATTTCCATAAAAACTCTTAACTTTAAAATCACATGGAATTAGAATTGACTCATTAAGGCAGGAAGTAAGGTATAACTTAACTCTGGTAAGCAACCTTACTAATGATTAGCCTTGTGTGATTGCAGATGGCCCCAAAGTGTGCACAACAAGAAGGTCCCTCTCAGGGTGTGTTTAAGCAACCCAGGAGAGGTGGAAGATAGATGCCTACCAAACAACACGTAGAGCAGGAGGAACAATCATTTAGTATCCATCAAGAAGACCCTACCACTGTGTAATTAAGATAGGTAGAAGGAGGGGTTGCTACAGTGCCTGAATAGGGACGACACCTCACGTTGCCCCCGAAGTGTGTCCAGGCCATCCGTGAAAAGTCCACATCTGCTGCCATGATTGTGGAATTGAACTTTGGACCTTTTATGGAATTCGCTCATGAGGCCGTTAGGGACCACCTCAAAGGATCCTCATTATGGCCTATCCTCTTTGAAAGCAGTGCCTGGTACTTAGGAGAAACATATCAATTTTGGCACAATAAAGAAGATGGTACCACAGTTAACATTTGTAGTGTATTTGTTGATTTCTTCATCCAAGCCATTTCGGAAGTATTAAACCTTCCGAATACAGGGCCAAAGGTTGCTCATTTGTCCACTTTCTCTAATGCTGATGCATGAAAGGTTTGGTTAGACAGGGTGTATGGTAAAGAAGATAAGACCTATGGAGAGTTGACATTGGAAGAGAAGATCTACTTTAAAATTGGAACTTATCGCACCTTCCCCACGAAAGGGTTAAATAGAATTTCAACATATGCAGCAAGAGGATGTGCGATATTGATGGGAAAGGTTAACGCTAACCTGCCTCATCTATATTTCATGGAGATCCTAAGGCGGTTTGAAGAACGTAAGATAGGGAAGTTTGCATTGCCCTTCCCTTGTCTCATCAGGAAGCTATGCAATTGTGTTGGTATTTGAGGATACACCAATGATGTCCTCAGGAAAGCCCAAATTGCTTCATATGCTAAACTACTAAAGCCACCAACTACAAGAAAAATTGCTGGTGAGACACTAGGGCCAGGACAAGAGCAAGAACAGACGGTGAGGCCCACTACAATCCAACTTGTAGGGCCCAGCCAACCTCTAAGCATGGGACCTAGTCAAAAGTAAGAAGAAGGGCCTAGCACGAGGTAGCGAGACCAATTGCCACCACTGCCACAAGACTGCCGACCATCGATGAGCCATCTCAGGTCCATTGCTAAGATGGTCAGTTGGGGAGGTCGTGATGATGCAAATCTCTTCCGCGTCATCGATGATACCGTATTGTCCATTGTCTCTATAGATCGTGCACGGGGTGAGGTTTCCATTCAAATAGGAGGAGAGGAGAGTATGCAACACTAGTATGCAGCAGGAGCCATAGAGGTGGTCATGGACCACATTAAGAAATCTTTCAACGTTCCTGTTGTGCCATCGGAAGATTTCATAGGAGCACGGGATGCTCAAACTTTGGTCGGTCCCTTAATGACTCCTGCGAAACATGAGGATGTGCTCGATCGACTACTGCAAACAGGACATGTGATGAAATCTTTATTTGACATCCCATAGGATGTCACGGTAGTATAATCAGACCTCATCTCCACCAAGGGAAAGTTGGTCATGATAGAGATGAGGGCCAAGCACACAGAAGTAGAAGTTGCAAGACTACAAGAAAGGCTAATAACACTACAAGTAGCACAGCGGGATCCCTCTCAATTCATTCTCACAGACCAGCTGGACACCTTCAGGATAGACCAACTCAAAAAATTGCTAGTGGAAAATAAAAAGGTGGCAGAGGAGAAAGAGAAGGCTAATTGGAATGCCTCCATGGCACAAGCGCAAACTTACGTGCATGCCAAGGCACTTAAGGCCTTATAGGAAGAAGATAAATAGCTTATTACTGACAATCTTTGGTTGACCTCTGTGGAGAAACAAAAGAATGGTCTTGAAGAACATTTTCAACAACTGCGAGAAAAATTGATTAGGGTCAACCAGGACATGAACCGTTTGGCCAAAGAGAATCAAACCCTCTTAATGGAGGAGGTACGTGCCATCCATCAAAAGACAGCCATCAAAATAAGCATGTGGCAGAACAAGGCCAAGTGGCACGAAAAGTTAAAAGCGCACTTCTAAGACTAGATGGGAATGTACAAACAAATCATCAAAAAGGAGATCCATATGGCCAAGGCCCACATCAATGCTTTTAGTACACCACACATTGATTGGTAGGCCATATTTGATACATATGCATTTGCCCACCAGGTAGAACTTAAAAGCTGGGACTTGCAAATTTAAGATCTTACAGAATACATGGAGTTGGAAAATCTAAGGTATGCCAATCTACCCATGCTAATAGCAGGGTGCTTGAGGATAGAGCTCGAGCAGTAAGTAGCTACCACCTATGCCAAGTATGAGGAAGAATTTGCAGAACACAAGAAGACGTTGTAGAAACTGGAAGTTGCAAATTCTAAATTGGAGGTGGTTAAAGCATGCTATCAAGGACAAAAAGATGTTGCAACAAACTTGGCTCGAAGGCTTATAGATTTTCAAGAGTACAAAGACAAAGCCAGAGCCTACGAAGAGGAAAAACGGTTGTTTGCAGTTTGGTACATCAAAGCCAACACAATGTTTCCACAACTATTGTGCCCATGAGAAGTATCGACTTCATCAAACATTGGAGCATTAGCATGGATGGCACAGAACCCTTGAATTGAATAGGAGAAACTCCAGGCACTACTTCAACGTCATCACCTTCCAAAACGTGGAGTGTAGGACAAGGGAAAGTGACCCATGGAGGAGCCACCGCCACTAGGANCGTAGGACAAGGGAAAGTGACCCATGGAGGAGCCACCGCCACTAGGAACCACATGAGTTCCACCCAATTTTGTAATTTTATGAATTTTTCATTTTGTCGTGTTGTGTCTAATCTTGTTCTATTGAGTTCTTCACTATTGCATGAATAGCTTCCCTATTAGTCAATAATCCCATACCTATCCACTATGTAATCAATGGGACTTGTTCTCATTTTGACTCAAGGACGAGTTTTTATTCAGTCGTGGGGGTATGATGAATCGTGATTCATTGGGTTGCGATATCGGGTACACGATATCGCAACCAGCAACGATATCAAATATGCGATATCGTGGTTCTTGTGTAAGCCTATAAATACACATGAAGGCACATGGGAAAGAAGTCTTTTTGTTAATTAGAAATTAGTTTAGAGTAGGATCTTTTTGTCATTTTTTCCTCTCAACTCTCTCTCCTAGTGCATGCTCGCAGTGTGGTGATTGTAATTGTATGACATCCTTTATCAAGTGTGATGTACTTGGACATGCACATGACTAGCAATAAAGATCGAGATTACTTCATCATTGCAACATTCACTTAGTTTAATTATTTAATTTTTATTGTTATTTATTGCTTTCGTAGTTAATATCTCTTTACCCTAACTCCTTAAACGTAGAATGAGTACGACTTAATCACGAGCATTTAAGTGTGATTACTTGATAACCTAGTAGCATACCTAGGATTTGCGCTTGGTAATCCCAGTGGTAGTTGTGCACGAGGTCCAAGATGTGTACGAATGATTAAGGAACGGATGCTCATCACACTTAGGCTAGCTTAGACTCTCTCTCACTATCTCCTCTTAGTATAGCTCTCTCTCTCCTTTTTTCTCCTAGCTTAGCTAAGATTATTTTCCATCGCCTTTAGGAGTAGCACTAGGTTAGAAACCATATTATACACCTCACTCTAGACTAAACCATACGTGACAAAGAAAATACTAGTCTAGGCGGGAAGACAACGAACTACGATCAACGAGTAACTATCTAGATGCCACAACTAGCCCGTTTGCAAAGTTCGACCAGATCGTGCGTGAAACGCTCGTATTCGTATAGTTGAGTGTATGGGTACCTTGCCACTCATCAATTGCCATTGAAAACATCTATTCAATTCATGGATTGAATGAGGTAATGGTACTTTCTATCCAACATTTAGAAAATCTTTTATATTACTAACATGATTGCAACATATAAGATTATATATGCAAATGAAACTAATAGAAATAGAACTAGAGATATATCTTTAAGAACTACATCCAAGGGATGATGATTTATCTTTAAGAACTACATCTGAGGTATGATTTACATTAAAAATTACAATGCATCATGTAACTATACTTTGAGAACGTTTTTTCTTCCATGCTTTCATACTAAGGTTTACTATTTTATTTTATTTTCTTATGGTATGATGATATATCTTGAAGAAGTACATATGAGATATGATTTGCAGTAAAAGTTGCAATGCATTAGAGGGTTTCTTTTTCCATTCTTTCATACTTAGGTTTAGTATTTAATTTTTTGGTTTTTTAACAATTTTTGTTATTCTCAAGTTTCTTCTATGTGTAAAACCATAGGTAATTTTACTTTCTAGCATGACTACGATGAGTAATGATCAGCATGTAAACATGTCAAAGAAGTCAAACTTACCCTTTGAAAAAGTCAAAAAAAGATAAACATTTTAGAAATCTATATTATAAAATACTTAAATTTAAATAAAGTAATAAATTTCTTAAAAGAATAGAATTAAAGGAAATAGAGAAGAAAAAAGTATAAATCTAGGATTTATAGCTAAAAAGCTAAAATAAAATGTTAAGTTCTTAAACCTAAAGGATTTATTAAATCTCATTATAGGCCTTGCATTACAATGATTCTACCTTTTAGACATTGTTGAATCTTAGCATTATGCATTCATTTGACTATTGTTGTTTTACTAAAAAAGGTAGGTAGATTCTTTGATTCTCAAGATACCTAAATGATTAAGAACTTTTAACAAAATAGGCAAAAAGTTCATAGCAATTTTAACTAGCAATGAACATCTTTATTATAACTTGTAGAATTTCATTATGAAAACTCATAACAAAAATTTGGAATTTGTTGCGAGAATAAGTAGCAAAAATTTGAAAGAAAAAAAAATAGCATTGGAATTAGAAACTAAAAATAAAAATTGTCATTAATTAATTTGATGCTATTAAGCTTGGTTTATTTCCAAAAATGTTTAATAACATGGAAATTAACAAAATCTTAAAGAAAACATGACATTAAAGTTGAATTTCATCTTTAATTATTTGAATGACTTATTTTAAATATATTATTCATAAAAACCTAAAATCAAAGCTTAAATATGCTTAAATTTAATTGAAAAAATGAATTAAGCATGAATATTTAATGCAAGGAAGACTATTTAATATCCTTGATTAGAAATGGCTCAATTTAAGCTAAAACTAACCCTCAAGTAGATAAATTTAATGTAAAAGGATAGAGATTAGCTTGCAATGGGTAAATCTTATGAATATATGGAAAATAATTACTTAGGTAGCATAAAATATATGTAATCCAAATTTAATCAAATCATTAAACTGTTATTGTGATAAAAGATAAAATTCATATAATAGTCTAACAAATGATCATAAATCCAAATAAAATTTAGTAGGAAAAGAAGTAAAAAAATATCACAAAAGAAATTTGAGAAAGATGTTACATACTCTTTATATTATTTTAAAACTTGATGTTCATAAATGTTAGCCAACAAATAGAAATAACTCTATCTATAGTGTATTTTATGAGCAAATTACCAAATACGATGCGATCTCTCTAACATTATCCAAACTTATAACTTTTGATTTTAGGAAAAACTTTCACTTTAACCAAAGTATGTAATATAGAACTTTCAATGTTTAATAGAACATTAAAAACCTTAATCTTTTATTATATTTAACACGACACTAATATGACAAAATTTTTAAACAACATATAATAAACAACGAATATAATTGATATCAAAACTTTACAAGATGAAGTCTTAATCATACATACATTTCCATGAATCTCTTATCTATGTGTGAGGCCTTTATGTTTGATGGGTATAACTTATATTATAACTATAAACATATATGAATTTAGGTGCAAGGGATAATATATTATAAGTATGAATTTATTTGAGTTGAACCACACTTTCTTTGACATGTTCATTTTGAAATAAGACTTAATATTGATATATTTTGATTTTTTATGGATATGAAAATAGAAAGAAAGTAAATAATAATGAATCTCTTATGATTTTGATCCTCAAGCCTTAGCTATCAAAGTGTTGTTACTTTGGGATGAAAAGCCTTTACTTTTTTTTTTTTATTGAGGCTTGTTTACATGCTAAAGTTGAAGTAGAAGATTTTCTTGTGTCTAGACTCCAAAAAAGATAAATTGGATAGAAAATATCATCATGTCATGGAAAATAAAAATATGTTACATTCAAACATTTCAACCCTTAAACCTCAATTTCAAAGCATGTATTGTTACTGTTAGATAAAAGTCCTTTTAAAAGTTTGGGTTTATCATGCAATAGTTTGACCCTTATACACCAGTTTTAAAGCATTGTTACTCTTAGGATTTGATTATATGGAGGGGCTATTTACCCTCAACTACTAAAAGGTATTATAACAAGGTCTATTGTACTTTTCAAAAAAAAAAAAAAAAAAAAATTGTCGAAGCTTGCCACGTTTTCAAGCTAGGATATCAATTTTTTTGTAATTATAGATAGTTGCACACCTTGTCTTATATAAATTTTCATTTTAAATAATCAAAAAAAATTTCAAAGCTTATAAGGCTATCAATTTAGGATGCATTTTTTTATATAAATAAAGACACTTGCATATCTTGTCTTCTTTAAGATGCTTAACTATATGTAAAGAACTTGATCAAACAAATTCTAACAATCAATGAAGGTAAAGTAGATGATGTCTATCTCAAAATTCCTATATATTGATGGTATAGGATTTCCACTTACACACCTTTTTTGGATCGAGTTAAGAGGTGAGTTGTTTCATGGATTATTGATTTTCTTATTAGAGATTGTAGAACTCTACTCATCTACATTATTCTTAATGAGGTAATTTAGTACATTGTGATGTTGACCTCAACTCCTTGTAGCTTAGTTACTATTGAAAAAATCCTAAAGGAATTTGTCTAGGAAGGTGGTAATGACGATCATCAAATTCATCTAGTTTGTTGATCCAAAGTTATCATCCCACAATGTGCTAGGGGGTTAGAGGTTCTTAATGTTGATGGCACATCACTATGTGCATTGGCATCATTATCATCAATTGGGATATGCTCCTTGAATTGTCATTATTCATTATAAGTGGATGCTTCTATCTCCTCATAACCTTGATAGAGGAAACTCATTTGTATTCTATTGGACCATTATGAACTCTAGGAGGTATCTTGAAGAATTAAATGCATGGATTCCCTCTTTCTACTTCAAAAGATTTACTTCATTAGATTTTCCTACTATGCTCGAGATGTTGTAAGATATTGCAAAGTCCACTCCTAGAGAAAAATTAAAGTACTTCCTCTATGTATCATCATGTTTTTTCCTCTATATGATTTCTTAATGATGAGGGAATTGCTCATGACATGACATGCTCTTTCACCTCCTATGACTATAAGGACATGTGTTATATTCTCTATGATTATTCTTGATGAATCATAGATTGGCTGCATTGACTAGGCCCCGTTGATGCATGATTTTACGTTGATGTGGCTTTGTCAACGTAGTGTCTATTTTCGTCTATAAATATGTACTCGTCCACCATGTTTATGGAATGTCTTGTCATAGTTCTAGCAGTGCTCTTGCAATTTTGTCATTTGGAAGTTAGAATATTTTTCTAAGTGCCCATAGTAGGAGTCAAGAGTGTGCAGATCTTTATTTGAGCATTGTTGTACACACAACAATGTGTGCANCAGATCTTTATTTGAGCATTGTTGTACACACAACAATGTGTGCAATAATAAAGACGAGCTTTTCATAAAACTTGTAGCAGTTTGAAATAGAGTAATTATTTATTCATTTATGCATTTAATGTTTTATGAAATTTTCCTTAATGCCTTAAGTAATTAAATAATTAATTAGGCTAAACTAGGCTAAACTAAGCTAGATTAAGTAGCGATTAATTAAGCACATAAGTATGACCACTTTGAGCATATGTTTGGCGCTTGGTAATCCCACTAATGCTTAACGTGTGGTAACCCAGCAATGTTATACATGTTCAAGATGTGTACGGAAAGTGGGATCGGATGCTTATGTTAGGATTAGTTAAACATTGATTATTTAGTTAGATTAATTTAGTAATTAATTTACTTCATTCCTTTCATCCTTTATTTCAAGCACTTATAATATAAAACATAAACATCATATAACTTGATTACGCTTAGCAATGCCTTTGCATATCACAAGTGTAATTGGGAAGATAATGAATGACTATTAGGGCAAGTTCACTTCCTAGAGACTAGTGTATCAGAAGCCATAGAGTTCACAAAATTCAAGTGGATCATGCTTAGTGATTCATATGGTTGAGTGTAGGGGTACTCACCACTCATCATTTCTCTTGCATGCAATGTTCTGTGCACACTTCAAAATTATTTTAGTGGCTCCCACACTGAACCCATTCTTTTTTAATTTTGATGATTGATAACTAAGACTAGTTTCTATTTTCATAAGACAAGTAGTGAGTCCATGTCATCCACCCATCCACAAACTCTATGGTTTTCCTTGTTTTGGAAATATGAGGTTCCTTTTTCGTCAATAAAGCCTTAACGAACTTGTGATGTTGGTAGTTTCCAAGCTTAGAAAAGATTCAAAGGTTTGAAAAGGGTGTGGCTTCAATAGGATTCAAAACTCTTTGTACCTCTCTATCGTCTTCAGTGCAAGTGTATTTTTCATGGATTTTTTACCATTTCATGTCAACCAATAACAAGAAGTTGAATAAGTATTTGCATGGTGTGGTTCCTATAAAAATATATATATATATATATATATATATGAAAAATGATGAAAAATCAAAGCACATTCCTTAGACAGAATAAATGGGCTATAAGCACTGGTTATGGGACTAAAAAGGCAGGTTACTCATGCTTGAAGGTCCTCTCTAACTAAGGCCCTTTCTCACTTCCTACTTCTCTTTTCTTTTTCAATAAGGAATAAGGATTGTCCGTGGAATCATTCTAGTGTCTTAAGGGGGTGGACTAGTCCTAGAGTAGCGATGTGAAGTCACTGAAAGTGGTTGGTTTTGGTCTGGACTAAGGTTGGACTTTATCATGTCATTTAACCACGAAACTCATAAGGGACTTCATGTGACCATGATTGGGACGTCAATTCCATTCTCTATCTCATCCATCAATTCTCTCCATAACTCACCTCACTACTGGTTTCCATGTTTTTGTTTCATGTCTTAGTTTGATATGTTAAAATTCCTAAATAGATTCTCTGGGTTTGGTCCTTAACTTTTCGTAACCATCAATCAACTATGGGGCCAACAAACTGCTTAGTTGAGGATATGCAAGAGCAAAAATGGCATGTGCCTCTATGGGGAGGATACACCTGCATATCTTGTGGTTTGGTTAGTTAAGTTCCTTAACCTTAGACATTGTTGCAATAAAAATCTTTCGTGCATTGCATTGTGCATACAATTGTGTGCTTTTTAAGGCATTCTTCTTCATAAAATATCATTCTCAAATCATTTCTCAATTTTCTAAATTTTAAAACCCTCTTTTGATATTTTGATCATATTCTTGGCTTTTTGGACTTCCATTTGATTCAGATTTTGTTCAAAAACTCCTTGTTTTTCATTACTTTTGACAAAGTCAACAGTGTTCAACAACTGTGTCAACTAGGCCTAGTTGACATGGTTGGCTATGTCAACTTAGCCATGTCAACTAGGCCTCATCGATGTAGCCAAAAAATTTCTATAAATACAATCCAACACTTTGAAATTTTTTGTTTTTTGCTTCAAAATAAGAGGGGAGTTTTTGCAATTTTTTAGAGCCCATAATTTTCACACTATTTGTCCAAATCACTCCATTCTTCAATCTTATCATTACCATAGATAAGCTCTTAGTCATAGGGACCACAAACTTTAAGGTTTTCGACGAAAATTTTTCTAACTCTCCCAAAGGGTTAATAAATAGAATAACATTAAACCATCAATTTTTGAGAGTTTAACCCTTTCAAAAAACTCTGGTAAACCTAAAATTACTCATTAATATTAAAATACTTAACTAGGCCATGATCACAACTTAGCCAAGTGTAACTACCCCAAGAATTAATGTATTCCCAATGTTTTAAAGTTACACATTAAGTGCTAATCCTTACTTATGTTGTGATTGCAGATGGCACCTAGACCAAAATGCTTGTAGGAAGGAAGACCATCTCAACCAAAGGACAAATGACCCAAAACTAGAAGAGGCCAAGAAGAACAAGCCTAGCAGTAAGCAATAGAAACTCACACAATGGAATCTCTTTAGGAGGAGCCCGAAGTGGACTTTGTTCAATAAATTCCCGAAGAAGAGGCTATGATTGAACAATCCCAAAGAGGAGAAACACCAAGGCCCATACTAAGACTTGAGATCACATTGACATAACCCTACCTAGATATGATCAAGCCTCGCGATGTCCAATGCTTAGCTCTCCAAGGACTAAACTTTGGATCATTCTTGCAACATGCTCCACCAGAGGTTAAGACATAATTGCAAAGCTCTCCCATGTGGTTGATCATCACTACCAATGGAGAGTGGTACATGGGAGAGACATATCGCTTTTGGAATAGTAGAAAGATAGGAGCCAATGTGAGAATCAAAGATATTTAGGCATCTTACTCAACAAAAGAAATTGCACAGGCTCTTGGCCCACCTAATTCTGGCATCCATTTGGCAAAAATATTAATGCAAGTAGAACCTAAGGAAAAAAGGAACTGGACCTAGCAGTGTTATGGGGTTGACCGCAAGGAGTTTGACACACTCACACCAATGGAGCACATATACTTCAAGATAGCAGCTTATCACCTCAATCCAATGGTGAGGCCTAGCAAGGTAACAACCTTCTCTACTTGTGCCTATGCCACTATAAGTAGGAAATTCCTTGTTGACCTTCCACAGTTAATCTATTTGAAGATAGAGAATCACTTCAAGGAGAATGAACATGGAAGGAAAACCCTGCCATTTCCATGCCTTATTAGAAAACTTTGTAAATGGGCAAAGATAGTCCACTGCACTAATGATATGATCAGGCATACTTCCATCACCTCTTGGTTCAAGATGATGAAGGATAAGACCCCTACCATGTCAAAAGAAGGGAAGCAATAGCCACCACCTCTACCACCCACTAAAGAAATAATGTTAGAGGCTTGCACAACCATTGAATGCTTGCACGAAATCTAAGAGGCACTCTTGCATGAGTAGCAGCAGCAAGTAGGAAAAAGTGGTGGGGATCCATCTGTATACTACCCTATAATGAGTCACCTGAATGAAGTGGCTCAAATGATTAGCCAGAGGGATGGAGGTGGAGCAATATTCTCAATTGAAAGAACATAGCTATCCATGAGGTTGAATCTTAGTGATAGAAAGGTGATGATGTCTCTCTCACAACAATAGTAATTCCTAGAAATATCTAGGAATGCTGCTACCTTTTCAATATGCTTGAAGGATGGTGAAGGGATAACTATATTGGTGATGCAGCACCAAGGATAGGAGACAACAATAGAAGTGGTTGTTGATAGAATCACTGAAGCTTTGAATGCACTTGCAACACCCGTACCATATGTTTCTACACTCAAAGATGTGCAAATATTTGTAGGAACTATTAGTGGAAGATTGAGTGTAGCCTAGCATCAGGAATTGCTAGATTGACTAGTGGAAACCAGACAACTAATTTTGAATATCTTTGATTTTTTAGATAATATCATCATAACCCAGTTAAAGCTACTTAAAGCAAAAGACAAGTGCATCATTTTAGAAGGAAATCTCAAAATGACTCAAGCACAAAATCAGTACTTGGCTGCGAAGGTTGTTGAGTTAAGAGCCCATCTTGTTGATCTCGCACTTCTCAACCTTGCATTGACAAGAGATGAAACTTTTCAATAGCTTCAAGATAGACTCAAAAAACTTGAGGTAGGGATGGTGACGATCATCTTTAACTAGTTCATGGCCAAGGCCAAAACATTATTCAGTTTAGAAGGACTTGGTTTATATGTGCTAAGAGAATGAGATGTTAACTGTAGAAAATCATCGCCAGTGGAATGTTGATGTGTATAAACAACAAATGCAAGAGTTCATCCATCAACAGCAAAAACAACTATCCAAGATGAACGCTCAGTTTAGGAGATTGACAGCAAAGAATAGAAATCTCTCCATGGAGGAAGTCTATGTCTTATGCCAAAAATCTGCAATTGAGATTACTTCCTACAAGAATGAGGCTCTTAAATTTGAGAGAGTCAAGAACCACTACAAAGATCAGGTTGGCCTACAAAAAGAAGTTAACAAAAGACACATCCAAATGGCTAAGGCAAAAGTTAATGAGACCCTCCAGCAAGGAAAAGAGGTATGACAACCTATGATTGATAGGATAGATGCTTATAACAAAGTGAAGATCCACATGAAGGAGTTGTAAATAAAAGAGATGATTGAATATATGGAGCCTGCGAATCTCTGATATCCAATCGTTGCAATGCTAACTACTAAATGATCATAGTTAGAGTTAGAAAAATAGGTGGCCAGCTCATACTTACTATACAAGGAAGAGTTTAAGCACCATAAGGAGATCAAGCAAAAGCTTGAGACTACAAATGCTAAATTTTAAGTTCTTAAGGTAAGGTTCACTAATCAAAGATTAACTGCTGAGAACCTAGCCAGAAGAATGAATGGCTACTAGGAATTATAGAATGCAATCAAGGCATTCCACATCGAATGCAAATAATTTGCTACCTGGTTTGTCAACATCAAGGAGCTATTCTCAATAATGCCTTGTCCTTGCAATGTGCCCATTCTGGCCCACATTGGCAAAGCTATGTGGATCATGCATGATCCCAAGAATAATGAGGAGAAAATGAAAGCATTGTTGGATGCTTTTCATCTTCCATCGGAAGTTGCAGTAGCAGCAGGACAACCATAATAGCCTCAACCACCACCTACACTTGAAGCAAGAGAAGGTCCTTTAGAACCTCAGGAGCCTCCACCACTTGGGACCATTTAATATTCTCCATCATCTTCATGCCATTAGAGGAGAATGTGTTTGTCAAATTTTGTCTTGGTGATTTAATTTTATAGTCCTAAACACCAGAAAATTTTGAAATAATTTTATATCTGTACACTGAGGCACTTAGTGTTTGTTTATGTTTGTTGTATGTTTGTTGTTAGTCAATAATTCCATACCTTTCCAAATTTTTAAAGAACTTAAGGATGAGTTTTCATTTAGTCGTGGGGGTATGATGAATCATGGATTGGTTGTGTTGACTGGGACATGTTTACTAGGCCCCATCGATGCATGGTTTGATGCATTGACATGGCCTCATGGACGTAGTGTTAATTTTCACCTATAAATACGTGGTCACCCTCCATGTTTATTGCATGTCTTATCATAGTTGTAGCAGAGCTCTTGCAGTTTGATCATTTGGAAGTTAGAACATTTTTCTAAGTGCCCATAGTAGGAGTCAAGAGTGTATGGATCTTTATTCAATCACTATTATACCTTAGCACAATAATGTGTGCAGCAATAAAGACAAGCTTTTGATAAACCTTGTAGCAGTTTGAAATAGATTAATTATTTATTCATTTATGCATTTAATGTTTTATGAAATTTTCCTTAATGCCTTAAGTAATTAAATAATTAATTAGGCTAAACTAAGCTAAACTAAGCTAGATTAAGTAGTTATTAATTAAGCACATAAGTATGATCATTTTGAGCATACGCCTGATGCTTGGTAATCCTAGTAACACTTAACATTTGGTAATCTAGCAGTGTTATACATGTTCAAGATGTGTACAGAAAGTGGGACCAGATGCTTATGTTAGGATTAGTTAGACATTAGTTAGTTAATTAGATTAAATTAACAATTAATTTACTTCATTCCTTTCATCCTTTATTTCAAGCACTTAAAATATCAAACATAAAAATAATAAAAATCATATTCCTCGATTACATTTAACCATACCTTTGCATATCACAAGTGTAATTGGAAAGATAACGAATGATTGTTAGGGCAAGTTCACTTCCTAAGGACTAGTGTACCTAAAGACATAGAGTCCATAGAATTTGACCGAATTGCATGTGAATGCCTAGTGATTCATATGGTTGAGCACAGGAGTACTTGCTACTCAGCAGTCCTCTTGCATGCAATGTTCTGTGCACACTTCAAAATTATTTTNTAGTCCTCTTGCATGCAATGTTCTGTGCACACTTCAAAATTATTTTAGTGGCTCCCACATTGAACCCATTCTTTTTGCTAATATGGTTTTTCATACTCTAGACTTATTGGTTACTCTAAAGCATTGTTGCATTATTAGAATTACTCATGAAATTTGTTTGTTACATATGCAAATTGTTAATTTCATTCTTGGTCTTTAGTTGAGCTAAACTTACAATATAGATAGGTTATTAATGATGGAGCTAGACTTTATGATGAGGTATGAGGTTGACTTAAAGCTACCTTGGATGAGACTTTTTCCATAAGCTATATAGCAATTGTATGACATACATTACCAAATTCTCTTAAAACTAGAAGTGCTATTTCATTAATTTTAAAGGGATTTAGATTTAACTCACAAGAGCCTCTATCTTTGTTATGCTTTACAATCCTCATGACAAAGTGCTCTTTTCTCCAAAAAAATAAGTTCCAAGTTTATGTGGCCTCATTCTTTCCTCATAACATTTTCAAGACTAGGAGTTGATTTGTTCATTGATCTACCCTCTTTCCTATGTAAAACCTTGTTGTGGATATGACTAAATGATTTTTCACATAGATTGACATTGTTTTGAAACTATCTTATAATAGTTCTTCCTTCTTAGGGCCTTAAGGAAAGACTTCTTGCTTAATTTTTCATTGTCCTTTCTCTTTAAGCTTGATGAAAAGGATGCTACTAGATAATTAACCTTAGTTTTGACTCTTTGGGAGGTTGCAATCATTTGTTATTGAAATATCCTCTTAACAACTTCCTAGTCTTTCTTATCATTATGCACATTGTTTTGAAAGCCTAACTACTTATGTCATTGACTACTTAGCCTACTAAGCACAACCCAACTTCCAACTCTTTTGTCCCTTATATGACAACTTTTAATTTTATGTTTGATTCAACCCTTGCAAGAAACATGAGATTGGACTTTGTTGTGCATATGAGGATTTTCACTTGGTCATCCTCACCTTTTGAACAACATCAACATTCTCATTGTCATGTCTTCTTCATGTTAGATAATCCACATCCTTTTTGCCAATTCATCATGTTGCATATCTTCCTAGTTTGGATTTGGAATGACAATTCTTATCCCAATGTTTCTGCAATATGTCTATGTCTTGACATTTGCCTTCTTCCTTGTAGCTTATGCCTCCTCCTCTATGCATCTCAACTAGCTTTTCCAACTTCACAACTTTTCCAATCCTCCTTAGCATCTCAACCTACTTTTTTCTCCTTGTAGCCTCCACCTTCCTCTTCCCCACTTCTCAACTCACTTCCTTTAACTCGATCAATGTTTTCTCTATCTTGCTGCCTTGACCTTCATTGTCTCTAATTATCTTACCTTTAATGTCCCCTTCATCTTGCTACTTTGACCTTCATTGACACTATATTTTTTTTTGTATAGTATCATTTTATTGGCATTTGAGAATTTGCCATTGCTAGTTTCCATAGTAAGTTTTGGGTTGAGGGCTCCTCTTCATAAGGGTGATTCACCATATATTTTTGAGAATAATACATAGCTAAAACATTAGGTTAAAAAATCTCAAATTGAATAAGCATAGTGAATTTTTTTTCCAAAATGCAAGCTCAATGCACCAATTACAAGATCTCTTTTCATATGACCTTAGAGATGAAAAATTAGCTAAAAGCATTTGTCTTTTTATTTTCTTTTGAAATTCTAGAAATTGGAATTTTTATTATGTCCAAGAAATCACAAAGGATTTGTTGGACGATTACAAAGCTTCAACATATACTTGAAGAAAGTTGAAAACATTAATGATGTAATGCCTTAAGTAAATAGGGTTAATTTAAAAGAAAGTAATTAGCAAATTATAATTCAAAGTATAATTTAATAAAAAATGAGCCAAAGATGGGCAAAAATTTAAAAATATGTTCCTCATGTTCCTTAAAAAATTAAAATCCGTGTCGACTATGAATGCAGTAGGAAAATAATGATGGAGGAGATAGAAAGCCAGAAACTCCGTTCATCCCATTGCAGCAGAGAATATTTGACTTTAAGTACCTGTCTAGTTGGTCTGGATCTTTGAAGATTCTGATTGACAAGTATTGTATTTAGAGAATATTGGACTTTAAGTACCTGTCTAGTTGGTCTGGATCTTTGAAGATTCTGATTGACAAGTATTGTATTTATATTTAGTATGCATGATCGATCTAATTTGATCCAAACTCAACTTAAGGAAATGGACAAAGCTGATAGCAAAAGAATATGCAGTAAACTCAAAGAAGATTTTATTTAAAACGTAAAATCCATGTGTCCCCACTATAAATGCAGAAAAATAATAAAGGAGGAGACAGGAAGCTGAAACTCCGTCCATACCATTGGAGCAAGATTTGATGTATAAATGCCTGTTGGGATGATCTGGATCCCAACTTATGGAGATGGAAAGGACATGTGATATCAAAGGAGATTTTATTTAAAACGTAAAATCCGTGTACAGTAAAATAACGATTGATGAGACAAAGACCAGAGACTCCGTCCATATCATTGAAGCAGGGATGATTTGATTTATAAATAATTGTTCCCTACTTTTTCTTCGTAGTGTCATAATTCTTGAACATAGAATACATGTAATCCTCTTATGCATCAAAAAATCTGATTCGTGAAAGCAAGGATTTGTGATTTTGAACAAGTTTGGGTACATGTGACATGATATAGAAAATTTAAATATATTAGTTTTTTTAAAAAAATTAAATCTCATATATCATTTATGCATCAAAAGAATCCGATTCATGGAAGCAAGGATTTGTGATTTTGAACATGTTTGGGTACATGTGACGTGATATAGAAAATTTAAATATATTAATTCTTTTTAAAAATTAAATCTCATATATCATAAAAAAACATTGTAAAATATAGAACAAATACAATGTAAATCCAAAATATTGTTAATGCTTAAAAATTGCACAAAAAATTACAATATCACCATTAACCTGAAGCAACAAAATTTGCAAAGGTATGGAGGGCATCAATCCATTTCCTTACTTAAAAGCCATAATCCAACCAAACATATAATTTTTGCAACAACCAAAATGACAGCAATAAAATGAACCCTTTTTGTTACTCAATCCAATCTTTTCAAGAATAAAATTAAGCATCAAGGTTAAACCCAAATTTATAACAAATCATATCTACTAATACTTTTGTTCAACCATGAGCTATGAGTAGTGCCCTAGGGCCATGTTGAAGATGACCACATTAGAAGAAGACACAATTTAACTAAACTAAACTAGGCACAGCCCAATAACTCACCTCACCTATGATGATGGAAAACCTTTGAGATGCTAGAGATTGACACTAGTCATGATGAAAGGAAAAGTAAAAACACATGAACTTGCATATGGCCATTGGTGATGTGCTGGTGGGCTTAGTTGGCTCATAAGCAAACAGATTTTTTAAAAAAAGTTGAACAAACATTCATCCGTCATCATGTTCATGACTCATGAACCATGTCCATGACCCTGTTTTGTTTTTCCCTTTTTCGCCCGACAGGAGAAAAAGTGCAAAAATCAGCAATGATCAATAAACATGCGTGAATGTGAGTCATGGCGGAACCTTTGATGCTCCCCAAAGGCCAATCTATTCAAATGCAATGTATACCTCGCACGCCCGTCCTAATCTTGATTTCCGTATAACCCAAACTTGGCCCTTCGACCTTTGGTTACCAAAGTAGCCTACCGTGATTTCCGTGTGTTTGTTTATTCATTTGTACTCGCTTGTTTTCTGTGGTCTGTGTCATGCCAATGCAATGAATCTTAACAATGAAACGAAGTTTCTGCAAGATTCAGAGTAGGAGAACATAGGTAAGATTTTCATGCACAATGCAGACATTGAGAACAGGGCAAGAACAATACGAGGCAAAGGCAAGGGGACCTTTTCAATGTATACGTACAGATCCGGACAAAATTTATTGCGCATTTAATGCACTTCTGTATGTGCTCCGAATCCAATGCAAACAGGGAATTATTCTGACCAAAATTTATGGAAATCACGAATCTGTAGCACATAGCGTACAGGGAACAGGGAACTACTCTGATCAAAATTTATGGAAATCATGAATCTCCAGTACCTAGGTATGCGTACAGGAACAATTCTGATCTGGGAGGTATAAAAAATGTTCGTTTATGGAAATCACGAATCTCCAGCACATAGGTATGCGTATACAGGGAACAATTCTGGTCTGGGAGGTATCAAAAATTTTCGTTTATGGAAATCACGAATCTCCAGCACATAGGTATGCGTACAGGGAACTACTCTGATTTGGGAGGTATCAAAAATTTTCGTACATTTGGCTATTTGTACAGAAAAACAGCTGTCAGTCTTATTTTTTGGGCCATCAGAACTCCAAGACAACGAAATAAATTAACAAAATGGAATACTCTCGTATGCATTGCAGCAACGGACATTTAGTGTACGAGAGGTTGCAATACAGAGGGGATTTGATCCGTAGAATTTGATTTGAAGTGAGGTTGGAATTTGTTTGAAAAGAAGCTCAAAATGGATTATAGCAGTAAAACAGAAACATTAAGGAAAAAAAAAAGTTTTGCAGAGGTCGTTAGTACCAGGAATCAGAAACATGCCCCGAATAGGAGATGTGAAGAAGTTGTTTATGGTTGTCAACTTGTCATTGTTCGAATTACAAAAGCAAGGCAGTGCAATGAATGAACTTTCTATGTTTGTTTCACCGCAGATTGCTCCGTTGGTTTTACTGAATGACATCTGGAGGTTTCAATCTGACTTGGAAATTCACTACACTCTTCGTTTTATATCTATGTTTTACGAACGTGGTAGGTTGAAGTGTGTTCTCTAAGTTGAGAACGAAGTTGAAGGTTGTTTTGTGTGTATAAGGCAAGACCCATGCAGAATAATGTTAACATAAAAAAATTATTGAAAACAGTAAAAAAATCTATACCACAACCTCAAGTGAAATTTCTGTAGTTAAATATAATGATTTTAATAACTTATCAAAAGATTCTATACAATTAATAAATAATATTTTAGCTATAATAAACATTAAGTAGGAGATTAGAGGGGTCAAGTTTGACCAAGAATAATTGATATAAAGGCATTATATATTTATGCTATGCAAAAATACATGCAAATATTATTTTAAAGCTTCATCAAAATATATTTATAGCAACATATATCAAAATAAAATTTATTTAACTCGTAGGAAAACATTTATGAATGTACAATGGTGGCAATATTGAACCCTTGTGACTCTTTTATCAAAATAAAATTTATTTAACTTGTAGGAAAACATTTATGAATGTACAATGGTGGCAATATTGAACCCTTGTGACTCTTTGAGAGATGAGCTAACATGTTACGTGTTCTTTTGCTTTTTCCGATATACATACTTTCTTTAATTAATGACCTTTATGATGTTGCCTATAACTATTTTTTGATTTTTGGTTTAGATGCCTTATAGAAATGTTTGGGGCATTTTGGTTGGTTGGAAATAGGGTTAGGATTTTCATCCCCTAGAGCTCATGCATGATCCTTTTAATAATTTGGTTCTTGGTTCACACCTCTCGTTATATAAATGACTAAAATTTCCCTTTAAAAAATCATAGAAAGCTATACATACAAGGTTAAGGTCAAGGCTTCAAAACTTAAGATGTTACATACTTCCTTACTTAATGGAATTTTTGTCCTCAAAGATGGGAAAATAAAATCTCTTTTGAGACAAATGTTTTGTTAAAATACTCTATAGTTAAATATTAGAAAATTTTTCAAACAAATTTATTTGATGCATCCCACAAATTAACTACTTATTTGCATATTTTCTCAAATTTTACCATATTTGTGTGAAACATAAGCAAATTCAATAAGAAGCTAAAGCCATACTTTAATATCTAATGACATAATCTCAAAGATTTCAAAATTGTATAAATTTACAGAACTCCTTGAAAGTTTCTATAGTTCAAATCAATAGAAACCACCTTCCAAATTTTATAATTTTCTATCAATGATTTTAATAAACAAATTCAATAGTTTGATTCATAGTTCACATCTTTCGTTATATAAATGACTAGAATTTCCTTCAAAAAAATTATAGAAATCTATACATACAAGGTTAAGGTCAAGGGTTTAAAACTTACGATGTTACATACTTCCTCACTTAATGGAATTTTTATTGTAAAAGATGGAAAAATAAAATCTCTTTTGAGATGTAAATGTTTTGCTAAAATATCCTTTGTTTAGACATTAGCCAATGTTTCAAAGAAATTTACTTGACACATCCCACAAATTAACTACTTTTGCATATTTTCTTAAAATTTACCTTATTTGTGTGAAACATAAGCTAATAATCTAAAGCCATAGTTTAATATCTAATGACATAATTCCAAAGATTACCGAAACACCATCAATTTTAGGTTCTTGTGACTTAGTATCAGATTTGTCCAAGCATCGAGACCTGGGCGTAATTTCTCCAAGTGTGGTATCATGCTGGGTTACACAGATCGCATGGCACCCTGGAAGTCCTAACGCCTGCAAAGTTCTTTCCGAGTCTACCTGCTACGCCCCTCAGCACAGTCAGCGTAGCATCCATGTCCATGGCTAATTTTCACCAAAAGGACACCAAGGGTGGGCTAAACAATTTGGCAAATTTTTTATCTTCTGGGCCATCTTGGTTGTCAGTCCACCTAGGTGCTAGACTAGGAGCAGTCAAAAGTGTTCAGGATGCACAAAAAAGTTTGGCAAATTTTCTATTTTCGACCTGCTATGCTCTGCTATGCTGCACAGCGCAGATAGCGTAGCAAGCCATGCAGGACTCAAATTTTTCTACAAACATAGAAGGTGCATTTGGGTGATTTTTGACTTCTGAGGTTGCTTATCCTATTTCACCACAAAGTGTGATCAGCGTGTCATAAAAAAGCATGGCAAGTTTGACAAAATTTATGCAAATTTGGGTGCTATGCTATGCTACATTGCACAGCGTAGCATAGTGTAGCACAATGTAGCAAGGATGATAGCTCCAAAAGGTGGTCCAAGAATGGAACGAGAAGGCATCAAGCTATGCTGACATGGAAGATGCATTTTGATGGCTACTGAAATTGCTTATCTCATGAGATCTTAGAGTGGCATCTTTGATTTTGGCAAAATCCCTAAAGAAATGGGAGCTACGCTATGCTGCGCTGTGTAGCGTAGCACACCAAAAGTGAAAAATTTTTAAGTGTCTATGCTATGCTTCGCAACGCTAGGTAGTGTAGGTAGTGTGACACTTGGAAAGGTATCTCCGAATGCCTTCAAAAGCTTCCAGAATTTGGCATCAACTATCATTTCTACTCCAGCACCTCTTTGACAGCCAAAGTAAGCAGTCTGTTTATTTTTTGCACCTCTTACTGGTCCTCAAAATCGCCCCTATGCTTGATCCTACTTGAAAGAGGAGGGAAGATGTAGTCCCGAAGCGTAGACTCCAATTTACATTTGTTCTAGGCACTCTGTAAAAAATGTCGTGGTCCTTCAGATTTTGGCACTTATGGTCTAGGCAATATGGTCATAGTTTTTCAGATTTTGGTTCTTGTTCTTGTCCTATCTAGTGTAGCACCACACTCTGAGTGTAGCACATCAACGTAACACATTCATGTTCATGTTACATGGGACCCAGGAAACGTGGTGTTCAAACCACCTCTCTCGCCCAACCCTAGCTCTATAAATACCCTGGTAAATGACATTTTAAGGGTGGGCTTTTGCAGTTGGCTTCAGCAGAAGATTGGCGAGCAGAAAGTTCATGAGCAAAAAATCTCATCATTAGAGACTTCCAAATCCTTGCTCCACTCCCGCACCTGAACGTGACACCTACCCATGCACAACATAGTAACTCTCAGACTAGCAAGCATCAACTCCTTCATGCTTGTTAACACCACATCTGCAACCTTCAAGAAAGTGCGACCATATTGCCTTGCTTCTCAGTTGTTTCTATCTATGCTGCACGCCAATTGTACACATCATTCAATCAAAATCCACATCCCCCAATCTTGGGGCGGTGCATTTCTTTACTCACACTCTCATTTCATTTCTTTTCTACAGTATTTTAAATTGTTACCGTATCTATTTCTTTCTATTGTCATATATACGCACGTTGATATTCTCTCACTGTTATGCATATTGTATTCCCACTTATTCCAACTCCTACGTATGATGCTCTAAGATCATTATTTGCACATGATCATTTTAACATCACGTAAGTCCCTGTCTAATTGATAAGATCTTTTAGGGCACCTCATTTCCATTTTCTCCAGCATCGTCCTCTTGCAGACTCGAGGTTAGGCTGTGCACATGACAACCTCTTGATGTTTTAGCACTAGAAGGAGGGCCTGAACCTCTGTGTCCCTTCTATGAATGACAGGTAGTCCCGCGTGCCTTCTGTACCTCCTTGCTAACATAAATGTAACACCCATGTGGACCTGCTACGGCAGTAGCTAGATCATAGGCCAGTGTAGGGGTTGTTTATGTTTCGGTTGGTACAGTTGGGTCCCAGTTGATGATTCCCTTGGACCCTTGCAGGATAAAGAGCCCTGATGAGTGGCGAGGTATCCCTACACTCAACCATACGAATACGAGCATAGCACACGCGATTTGGTCGAACTCCGTAGACTAAGTGCCTACACTCCTTATGGAACACTTAAGGTTAATCATTCGTTTTCTTCCTAGGCTTACTTGTAGTTGTCATGGTTGTATGGTTAAGTAAGTCTGAGGTATGTGATTTTTATATCTTTTCTATTTTATCTCCTATGCTAACAAGGTGAAGGGTGAAGAGACTAATTAACTAACTTTAACTAACTAACTAAGCCTTAATTAACCTAGCATCAGCATCCGTTCCCACTTACCATTCACACCCTGAACCAATGCAACCTTGGTTACTAAATGCTAGTCGTTGCTAGGATTACCAAGCGTAATGCACGTGCTCGAAGCGGTTGTACTGAGGCACTTAACTAGGAGAGAAGGGTTGAGAGAGATTTAATGACTAATAAAGCGATTAAATGATAAATAGTAAATAATAATAAATAAAATCCTATTTAGCATATTCCATGCATTGCAAGGTTTATCCAAGAAGTTTATCTTTATTTCCATACACAAACTTGTGTTCAGGTACAATATTTGCTCGAATAAAGATTCGTTCACTTTGGAGCTCCTATTACGGGCACATGGAAAATATTCTATCTTTGGAGGGATCAAGCTGCCAGAGTTTTGCTATGGTCTAAGCCTAGGATGAGAAATAAGGGAGAGCCGCCTCTTAATTATAGACTTGGTGGTGCACCGCGATATTGCATACACGATATCGCGTATGTGATATCGCGGCCCATGCAATATCGCGTCCCATCATACCCCCATGACTGAATAAAAACTCATCCTCGAGTTCCTTACAAAATATTGGGACAGTATGGGATTATTGACTCAAATGGAACTAATGGGATGACATGTGAACGGATCATCATTACAAGACAAGACAAAACTGGTGTTCACGACAACAAGAGTAAACACCTTATGCATTTGACATCAGGCCTTGTTTGGGAGTTGAGAAAGAGAGAGAGAAAGTAGTTTTGCTGCTGCCAACACCAAGATTGCGCCTTTCATTTTCCATCCATAAGCACGCCATTGATCTTGCTCCTTGCATAGCTGCTTCAGCACTGCTCCATTCCAAGTGTTCCCTCCAGATCCAATCCGTTGTTGCATGATTGCCATCTGCAGACACAACACAGTTTTTATATTAGCAAGGGTAAATGAATTTCAATGTAATTGATACCTTGCTCCGATGAAAGGTCCATTGGTTAAGTTGTGGTATGGCTGATGCAGATTTGGACATATAAGATTGGTGACTATCGAAGGTGTAGGGGTTAGGAGAAAATCGAAAAAATTTGGGTCTGGACCCCCATGACTAAGAGTGAACCTCCGGTAGAAATAGAATTGAGAAAAGAAAAGAACAAAAAAGATGGAGAAAAAGAGACAACTAAGACATCGATGAAATGGATGTCAAGATGGAAATGAACAAAATAAAATAGATTGCAAAAATGTTAGGGGAAAGAATTTAACTGGTGCACCAAATAGGAATGTTAGTGGGTCCTTCCCAAAGTAGGCTCATTCCCTTAATGCCCTGACAAACCCACATTCAAAGAGTCTGTAGGCTCTGGGAATGTCATTTGGAACAAGAGTTAAAGTCTTAACCACAAGAATTTACCAAAAAGAAAATAATGTGTCGACCAAAATATACACTAATGATACAATCGACAATGAGGTGCATAATGGAGGAAAGGATGGAGAGAAGAGAATGGAATGGAATCCCAAGAACAAGGTGGTGTACAGCCCCTTGTGTAGTTAATGATTAATGTGGCTTAGTAGATCCCATTCCAAGTCTGGCTTCAAACATACCACATCCAGTGACTTTGCATTAATGCATTTGGCCAATCCATCCTCTTGAAGTAACAAGAATGCCTTCACCCAAGAGCCACCACCATTCCGACGAAACGAATGAGGAGAGAATGGGAAGCGAGAAGGGCCTTAGTTAGAGGGAATACTTTTGTTTTGGTTCCATAACCAGTGCTTGTAGCCCAAATGGTTATTTCGTCTAAGGGATGTGCTTTGAATTCTCACTGTATTTTTTTTTGTTTTTATGTGTTTATGCGTGAGAACCACACCATGTAAAGACTTTGTTATTTTTATTAACTCAGCTTCCCGATAATTGGATAACGTCAAAACGGTAAGAAAACTCAAGAAGAAAACATCCAAGCACCCAAGAGAACGGCCAACACAAAAGCATCAAGTTCCCTTGAAGTCACACCCTTTTCAATCCTTGAGTCCTTCCTTAGTTTGAGAAATGCCAAGTCACCAATTCGTTATAGTTCTTATTAGAAAGGGACTATACATTTCCAAGCCGAGAGAGACCATAGAACTTGGTGGATGAATGGATGAAGTGGAATCATTGCCTGTCATATCAAAAGAACCATACCTTAGTATCAACATCATAACTTAAAGGTAAAAACCAAACATTAGCAATCAATAGGAAAGCAGTTCATACCATCATGAAGAACACTTATTGGGTGACAAACTTACAAGGTGGGTAACACACACACACACACACACACACACACACAAAATGAAAAAGTATAACGATGTTGTAAAACAAAAACAAGACAAGTTAAAGAAATTTGTAAAACAAAAATGTATAAGACAAAAACGTGTAAAAAAAAAATGTGTAAAACAAAAATTTAAAAGAACTGGGGCCCCCGAATGATCAGCATAGTTGGCCATCTCCCTCATGACTGAGTGGAAAGGGAGAGATTTGAAATAATGAGTGCTTGTTTGAATTTCTCAAAAGTGTCCAACTTCTCCTGATTGATGTTCTAAGGTTAAGAGATGGAAGTTGGCGACACTCATATTCCAATGTATCTATGCTTTCGTTATGGGCATGAGTTGTTCCCTCAGTTCATTCCATGCATGTTGGTCGATTGTTGTTTTGATTAGCTGTTAACCACAGGGTGTCCACTTGTTGTGTGGTTACTACATACAGGCATCTTTGTCTCAGAGTTTTCAAGGCACACTGGTTGCATGTAGGAGATGCTGAGCATTCCTCCATGCCATCACCCTCAGAGACAGTATATGTGATGCATGGAACTTTCTTCTTCTCGATCGTTCCATAAATATTTATCTTAGATATTTCCAAGGAAAGATCATGGATTCCTAGGCATGCATCTATTGTTCTTAGCCATGCCCTTCCCATTATAATTGGGAAGTCCCCTTCATTGCTGTTGACCTCTATCACCAAGAAATCAACTGGGTATGACCAACCACATAGTGGTAACGATGTCCTCCACCAATCCCAAGGGAATGGTGATGGACTGGTCAGCCAGCTCTAGTTGAATATTGCTCTTCTAGAGTGGAGGTAGGTTCCAGGATTTATACATTTCTTGTGATATTAAGTTGACTCCGAAACTTGAGTTAAGAAGAGCCTTATGTGGTTTGTTTTCGGTGACTTGGAGGTAGATTAAGGGACTTCCAGGGTCAGATAGTTTCCTGGGAAGGTGTCCTACCTTCATCCAATCAGTTACGGTATGTGTTAACATAACCATATGCATTGAGCTCTGGTATTAGTTTGAAGGGAGCTCCGAAGCCTTATTTGTTGGAGGAGCATGTACGAACTCAACCGCTTATAGTTGTGAGAGCTTGTTTGGACTTTTGGTTCTAAAGAAATGTCTTCTCTTTTTATGGTTGTTAGAACTAGCAGTAGGTTGAATATTTACTGCTCTCGTAGCGTTACGTTGCTGTGGTTGAGTGGGAAGTTCCCCTTGCATTGTTGGAGCGGGTGGTATGGGAACTACTGGCGAAAGAGTGGTGGATGGATTCGTAGGATGGTAGGTCTGTGGAGTGTCTCCCGGAGGAGAAGGAGTCCTTCTAAAGTACTCCTGAACTTGGTAGTGATGTTGTAGAGTTGTGTGACCCATGGAGTCACTTGGAGAAACCGGTTTCTACACATAATAGCCATAAGGATCAGGTTGCTGGTAAGGGTATTACTGCCTTGGCTGTGACATCCCCTATGACTGTGGATGTTGCCACTGCTAATGTTGCCCGATGGGTTGTGGTGGAGTTCCACTCGGATAGTACGTTAACGGTTGGTGGAACTGTCTTGGGTTACCTTGGGGATAAGGTAACCTTCGGGGTGTCTACCATTTGTTAAGTCTTGGGTTGAGTGCATATACCCCAGACTCTTGTAGATGTGAGATGATTGGACAACATCCCTTAGGATGGTCATATTGGCAGATCTCACATCCACCGTCATTGTCTGTGTCCGAATCCACAACCTCATCGGAGATAGTTATTTTCCCCTTACCCTTGTCATGTGCAGGGACTGAATCTCTTGACTTTTTCTTGTCCTTGTTACTACTTCATTCCTCCTAGATTCCTCTACAATCTTTAGGATAGTTTCAATTTTATTGTCTAAGGAGCTCCATATTTGATCTACCTTAGTCAATACTTTCGTTGTTAGCTTTTGAAGCGGCAAGGTTTTCCTATTCACCAACCTTTCAAGTGGTGACTCATCCTCTTCATCGCAGAATCTCACTTCCCTCTTCTAGAGGGAAGGATTGTGGTTATATTCTTCCGCGCTTTCTCTTTTCCATAGCTCCCCTTCTTCTTTGGCTACTTGCTCCAACAATCGATGAATTTCATGGGCTCTAAGTTCAAATAATCTCCCTTGGGCATAAGTCCCAAGGCTTCTCCTAGTTTCATACCTTAGCCCATCTACGAGATGGCAGAGTTGATCCCGTTATGTGTAACCATGACTCGGGCAACGATGTAACAATGCGTAGTAGAGGCCCATGGCAGCATCCAAGGGTTCATAATTACCTTGCTTCCATCCTTGGATTTGCTTACGCAAGTTAGACACTCTGGAATACATTTGATATTTATCGTTGAACAACTCTAACATTGTACTGCATCTTCTAATGGTTTCTAGCTCTAAAGATCGGTACCAACTCTCTGCTTCCTTTATGAGTGTCCTAGGAAACAACTTTAATTTTTGCCACTCGTTTTCTATGTTTTGCAAGGCGCAGGCATCGTGGAATGCCTATAAATAATTTTGTAGATCAGTGTTGTATCCACCTTCGAAGCGTGGAATATTGTTCATGTTTAAGTGCTTGATCTGGCTATCTTTTTGATGCCTTATTGGTATTCTCACTACCTCCATGATATCTAGCATACTTTGGGTTGCAAGTAGGGATTCGTCATGATAATCTCTTTCATGATGTCTATGATGTCTACATTGTTTTCTACTTTCCATTCGTTCATGCCATTTTCCTCACTCTTGACTCTCTCGTCGAGGTCTCTCATTTTGCCTACGTCTATCCTCACCATTATGCTCTTTATGGCTATGCCCTGATGTGGAAGGAGAGGGTGAATGATGTGATGAAGCGAAAGAAGAAGGAGAACCATCGCCATGATGATGCTTCTTACCTTCTCTTCTGTGGCTACTATGACCCCGATCGTGATGATGATCAGAGTGCCCATCCTTGTCATGTGTTTTTGTTCCCTCACTGAACAGTTGGCGTTCATGGGGATTAGAACTAGGGTTGTGTATCATGGAGTGTAGGTTCTAATACCCCACCTCCTCACTATCGTTAGGAGGAGGAACATCATTTGATGGAGAACCCATTATAAGTGGTTCACCATCTCCAATTTCGCTTAGGATGTGCAGGACCCCTTTACCCTTCAACAATGTATGGTGGCTCTCTTGCCTTGAGTCCCTTAGACATTGTGTTTCTGTGGGATGGTAATCCCTTGTGTCGAAATCGCCTATAACATATTCAGCATAGAGTTGTGTCATGCCTATCTGTGCCAGAGCACGGAGAAGCATGTTAGGGACTACCCGATCTAGAGGTAACACTATGTTACGTTGCAAGTCTCTCTAGCACATTTATTCATCCTCATGGAGGATAAAAGTAAAATTAGGTATATACTCATCAGGATGAGTATATACCACCCTATATTGTTGAGGAATTGGCTAATTTTGGTTATGTGTTTTAGACTGCTGACTGTTTCTTGTATGATCCCTAGGTGGTGAATTGCTTTTGTTCAAAGAAGAAGACATGTTTATTATTTGGTGTGCTGCTTGAATGTTATATAATTTTTTTCGTTTAATTAACCCTAAGGTTCGTTTAATCTCCCAACGATGTAAGTGATTTCCTATGTTCTACTTAGCGCACAAACACTTAGTCCCTAGCAATGGCGCCTATGATGAGTGGCGAGGTACCCCTACACTCAAACATACGAATACGAGTGTAGCACGCGTGATCCAGTCGAACTCCGTAGACTAAGTGCCTACACGCCTTATGAAACACTTAAGGTTAATCATTAATTATCTTCCCAGGATTACTTGTAGTTGTCATGGTTGTATGGTTAAGTAAGTATGAGGTATGTGATTTTTATGTCTTTTCTATTTCATCTCCTATGCTAACAAGGTGAAGGGTGAAGAGACTAATTAACTAACTTTAACTAACTAACTAAGCCTTAATTAACCTAGCATCAACATCCGTTCCCACTTACTATTCACACCTTGAACCAATGCAACCTTGGTTACCAAACGCTAGTCGTTGCTGGGATCACCAAGCATAATGCATGTGCTCGAAGTGGTCATACTGAGGCACTTAACTAGGAGAGAAGGGTTGAGAGAGATTTAATGACTAATAAAGCGATTAAATGATAAATAGTAAATAACAATAAATAAAATCCTATTTAGCCTATTCCATGCACTACAAGGTTTATCCAAGAAGTTTTTCTTTATTGCTGTACACAAACTTATGTTCAGGTACAATATTTGCTTGAATAAAGATTCGTTCACTTTAGAGCTCCTACTACGGGCACATGGAAAATATTCTATCTTTGGAGGGATCAAACTGCCAGAGTTTCACTATGGTCTAAGCCTAGGATAAGAAACAATGGAGAGTCGCCTCTTATTAATAGACTTGGCGGCGTAATGCAATATTGCGCACGCGATATTGCGAGGGAAGACGCGATATCGCATGGGATGCAATATCGTGACGGACACGATATCACGTACTCGATATCACGGCCCATGCGATATCACGTCCCATCAAGCCTGAAATAGTATATTGTGTTAAACTCTGTGTTCCATGCAGTGTAACACATGTAGCATAACACGTATAGCATATCAAGTGTAGCATAACAACTTTGTCAGTGTGACAGTTTTTTCTAGTGTAGTAAGCGTAGCAGCGTAAACCACTACTTTTTCAACATTTCCAAACTTTGCTATTTCTAGTCCATTTTCTATGTAGCTTACCTATTTCATTACTTCTTACGTCCTTTTTGACACAACAAAAATGAACCCACCTAGCACCTTAGTCACCACTTTGAGCTTGGGGATGGCCCATCCCTTGCAACATGCAACGTATCCTGAGAAACCACTTAGCCTAGTGTGGATACCATGGTAGTCTCTTCGATTGCAACACTAATTGCCCAAGCGCATGGCTCGGGATGAAGAGCGATATAACTTTTTATGTGCAAGGATCCAAGCAGGCCTCCCACTAGATTTTTAGGAATATGAAGAAAAGCGTAACTTTGAAATTATTCACTGGAATGGGAGGGAATTCATTCCTACTCCTGGGGCTGTTATACCACTTACTGAAATGTTTTAATGGATATTAAATCAACATATTTGACTAAGTGCATCAAAAGAATGCGATGCGGCGTCTCACTATGAGGAACCCCTTCATGATGAGCAAGAGTAATTTGAGTCCCATTCTAAAAGTGGTGACCCGCTTTACCTAACAACTTCACAAACCACTCCTGTGTTATATCCACACCAGTTACAGTCCTCTACCTGTTTGGCGATAGCGACAACACTTTTACAGGCCAAACCTTCCTTGGCCATAGGTAGTCATCAAATGTTGTCAACTCAACAACATGTAGGGCCTGTGGTTTCCTTTCCCTTCAGTATTCCTTTGCAGTTCATATAGTTTTCTCAACCTGTGATGTCTACATTACCATATGTACATACCATGTCTACGACATAATCACAAATGGGCATTACTTCTGTTATCTCCTCTACGTCAATTCCATCGCCAGTAGTAGTCCCAACCTTAACTGTGTGGTGGACACCGACATCGTTCCCTAATGTTCAACTATATCATAGACATCGCAGTATGTGCAAGCCCATACGTATCAAGCTCTGCAAACAGTACAACCAACCATGGGGCTATGGGTTACTTTAGCAACAGGGTAAGTGACTATTCCCACAGCACTACAAATGGTTGTCGCTTCGACGGTAGCACCCACAAGATTATGGGCTGCTCAAGTGGCCCCACTAGTGGGAGTTGCTCTAATAGCTCTCCCACTGGGACTCACAGTTCCACCAATGGCACCATCCATGATGATTGTCCCAGTGATGCCACTAGCAATTCAACTTACGCAACCTTTTGTAACACCCTTGGGTCTGGACCAAGCTTTCCAGCTTATTCAAACCCTCACTGATGAAGTCAAGCGGCTTAAAACCACTGGTTCTAAAATAGTCCCAGTCATGGACTTTTATCATGATGACCCAGTCAGCCCAGTCGTTCCTCCACTTACGTTGCCTCCTAGGGTGAAACTCCCCTAGTTCACAAAATACAATGGAGAGGGCGATCCAAATGCCCATCTCATTACTTTTAGATCTGAGTCCCTATTATTACAATCATGGTCGCATGCAATCATTCATGTTTTCACCATGTCATTAACTAGTAAGGTGATGAGACATAATTCGCATGAGCTGCGATATCGCGTTGTCCCCTACGATGTCGCGTACACGATATCGCAGTCCACTGCCAAATCTATAAATAAGAGGCGACACTCTTATTTTCCATCCTAGGCTAGAAGTAGATAAAGTCTGGCAGATTGATCACTCTAGAGATAGAATATTTTCCATGTGCCCATAGTAGAAGTCCCCAAGTGAATGGATCTTTATTCGAGCAACATTATACCTGAACGCAAGTTGTGTACGACAATAAGGATGAGCTTTGTGGATAAACCTTGTAGTGCATGGAATAGGATTTTATTACTTGTTAATTCTTACATGTTATTTCCTACCTGTTATTTATTACCCTGCAGTAGCACAGCATGAGTATGACTTGATTACAAGCATTTACGGATGTGTACGGCTAATCAAGGAATCGGCTGCTCATCACGATTAGATTCTCTCACCCTCAACTCCTAGAATGCGGAATGAGTACGACTTGATTACGAGCATCTAAGGATGTGTACCGCTAGTCAAGGAACGGATGCTCATTAGGCTTAGGCTAGTTAAGTGCCTCAGTACAACCACTTCGAGCATGTACATTACGCGTGGTGATCCCAGTAACGATTAGCATTTGGTAGCTGCGGTTGCATAGTTCAGGGTGTGTAGGGTAAGTGGGAATGGATGCTGATGCTAGTTAATTTAGACTTAGCCATTAGTTAGAGTTAGCTAGTTTCTCAACCCTTTACCTCAATAGCATAGGAGAAAAACATTAAAAGATATAAAAATCATATACCTCGGACTTACTTAACCATACACTGTGACAAACATAAGTAAGTCTGGGAAGACAACGAATGATTAACCCAAAGTGTTCCATGAGGCGTGTAGGCATTTAGTCTGTGGAGTTTGACCGGATCGTGCATGCTATGCTTGTTTCATATGGTTGAGTGTAGGGGTACCTCGCCACTCATCATAAGGCTTTGGATTGGTATTGTGTGCTTCCTCGCACATTAATTTCAATGTTAGAAGAATTGTTGAGCCAATTTGTGACTCGCTTCAAGTATAACTTGAAGCTGGAAGTTACCTTAGATCAACTTATGAATGTTAAGCAAGAACCATTAGAACCCATGCAAAAATTTATACAACGCTGGAGTGCTGCTTTGAATGAAATCCATAAACCAATTGCCAAATCGCATTTGCTTGCTATTTTTAAAGGTGTTGTAAATGATTTTATCAAATCTAAGTTATATTACTTAGTGCCATGTTCCCTTAGCTAGGCTTTCACGCAAAAAAAGTATACAAGATGCAGTAGAAGCGAGTAAAGACCCAGCTTACATAACTTACAAAAATGCGTACACAAAGAAAGAGAAAGAAAAGAGACCGTGGCTAATGAAACTAAGCCTAACAAAAAATAACCTACCAAAGCACCTAAAACCACAATCACTGCTACTAAAGCACCAAGCTCTAGTAACATGGGGGTTAGACAACCTACAGTGTTGATGACGACAACACAAGCTGCACTGAGGCCAAATTTTGAGCGTAAGGATCACTCTAAATACACTCCATTGCCAATTAAGTTGTTGGAGCTGTTGGACCAACTATTGAATGTTTTGCACATTCAATTTAAGCAAATGTTAGCAGAGGCCCATAAGCATCATGAGAGGTATTGTGAAATCCTTCGCAACCACTTTGTATCCATGCTTAATGAATCTCCTGTGCCTAAAAATTTTAGGCTTGAACGATTCTGTAACTACCACCAGTTGTGTGGTCATGATACTGACTATTGCCTAGCATTAAAAGATAACCTTCAATGCATGATTGATCAAGGTAAGGTGGTTCTTAATGAAACTAGTCCCATTCAGCTAGTGATGAGACGCGGTTTGCGTCGGCCGCGATATCGCATCCCCCACGATATCGCGTACGCGATATTGCGTCCTTCCCTGCGATATCGTGTACGCGATATCGCTGTCAGCCGCCATGCCTATAAATAAGAGGCAGCTCTCCCTCATTTCCATCCCAGTTTTAGTGTAGCGAAGCTCTGGTAGTTTGATCCCTCCAGAGTTAGAATTTTCTCGTGTCTGCCCGCAGTGTGGTGAATGTGATTGTACGGTGTCTTTATTCGAGTGTGCCGTACTTGGACACGCACATGACCGGTAATAAAGATCGAGATTACTTCATCATTGCAACATTCACTTAGTTTATTTATTGTTATTTATTTCATGTTATTTATTGCTTTCATAGCGCGGTGTAAGTACGACTTGACTATGAGCATCTACGGGTGTGTACGGCTAGTTAAGGAATCGGTTACTTATCGCGATTAGTCTCTCACCCTAAACTCCTAGAAGCGGAACGAGTTCGACTTGATTATGAGCATTTAAGTGTGACTGCTTGGTAGTCCAGTG
>MNCI01018715.1:138681-154501 GCA_015680685.1 Gnetum montanum
GTGCGACGCTCGTTTCGTATGGTTGAGTCTAGGGGTACCTCGCCGCTCATCAGCTAGAAAACTAGTCAATGAATGTTTATAAAGACCCATTGAATGTTAGTAATACAGGCTACACTATTAATGTTATTAGTATTGAGGATAGTATAGAGTCTACACATAAGCCGTTTGTGGTCCATCCACCTTCTCAAGGTACTACGGTTTCATTGACACCTAGGCCACAACCTCCTTTTGTTATTAAAAGGCAGCCATAGGAGCACGATGCCTCCTTTGTGATTAAGGCCCCTTAATGTGCTATTCCAACAACACAGGTACCTTTTGTTATAAGGGCACCAAAGCATAAAAACTCTGCACCTACCCAGAGTCTGGTAGTTGGAACTACATCACAACCTCCTCGCTTAAGAACACGTGATGAGCACCTGGTGGATAAGATGACTAGAGAACTTACTACGCTAGGCATCCCTAAGCCCATCCCTTTATCGACAGTTCCCATGGCCTCAGAAGTTAAAGATAAAACAAAAATGCATTCACAATGAGCAACTATGAGCAACTGTTGAGGCTCAAAATCCTACCTCTCAACCAAAAGACAAATCCCTTTCTTTTCAAGGAATTCATCTCTCAGGGTACATGGAGGAAGTAAAAACTCCAAAACTACCAGGCATTGGGTAAGAATTTCTAGACACCCTTACACAAGTTAAACAAGCTCTAAAATAAAAAAAATACAAAATTAAGCTTGTACGATTTAATAATGATCTCCGTAGTACACCGTGAAGCCTTGATTCGTGTGTTGGCATCTATACCCATTAAAGAAGACATGCTGGTAGAGGAAACAACCATTCATGCTATTATGCTTCCATCTACAGCTAAAGAAAGACATGAAACTTACTTGAATTTTCATGACGAAGCTATTAAAGCTGATTCTGAAAAGGGTCAGGTAACCACTGCCCCTATGTTCATAATGATTCAGGTAGGTCAATACAAAATTCATAGGATGCACGTTGATGATAGAGCTGCAACCAATGTGATCTCATTCCCTGTTGTTGACAAGCTAGGCCTAGTAGACCAAAATAATCCCACGACAACTTCTTGTCTAAGGTCCTTCAATAGGACACGTGTTGTGGTCAAGGGGACCATCACTATCAACTTTGTAGTATGGGATCAGTTCCTCATTAGCATAGAATTCATTGTGGTGGAAGAGATGCTTGAGTTCAATTTGATCTTGGGAAGATCTTAGTTAGCCCAGCTAAGGGCTGTCTCTTTGCCAATACATCAAGAGATCCATCTACCTTATGTAGGTAGAGAAGTGGTGATCTTTGGCGATGATGTAGCCCATTGGGCTATAAACAACATAAACATGGAGCATGGATCGGAGATAGAAATCTCTAAGGGTATGTCACCTGTCCACATTGAAATCCAATGTTGTTCCACCAATAAGCCCAACAAAACTGATGAGCTTCACAAACAAATTATATGGGTAGAGTTGCCTTTCTCAACAGCTGACGATAACTTAGAGGAATATTGCTCTAAGTCCTCCAGGCCATACGCTTCACCTAATCCACATCGAGTTAGGAAACAATTACAGGATTAAGGCATGGCCCTACTTTACTTTTTTCATTCCTTTGTTTTAACACTTTCTATTTGTACAAGTTTCAATTTTGCATTGTGTTTACATTTTGTGTTAGTTATGCTGTTATGGCCCGAAATGGCCTTAAACTACCCATGGCCCAAAATGGCCTTAAACTATCACACGGCCTGCCAAGGCCTAACACTGGCAACCTCCTTTGAGCTTAAATTACCCATGGCCCGAAATGGCCTTAAACTAGCTATGGCTCGAAATGGGCCTAAACTAGCAATGGCCCAAAATGGCCTTAAACTAGTAGCAGCCTAAAATGGCCTTAAACTATCTCACGGCCTGCCAAGGCCTAAAATTGGTAGCCCACTTTTCGTGTTAACTAACTAGGCTCGAAATGGCCTTAAACTAAGTATGGCCCGAAATGATCTTAAACTAACTACAACTTGAAATGACCTTAAACTATAGCATGGGGGCCACAAGGGGCCCAAATACATCAACCAAAACATTAGGAAAGTGAAATGGAACAAGTGCTTTACTTTTCATCACATTGCAAATATATGATCCAAAAATCATGTTCACACTCAAAGTTGCAACATCACCCGATAACAGGGATTACATTTTAAAACTATAAAACATCAATGAAGAGGCTATGGGTCTTCTCTTGCGTCTTTAGTTGCTTCCCTACTACGTACTTCATCCTTAATTGGATCTTGCATAAACCAAGAACAAGACCAAAATAATAAGCTAATGAGCAAGTGAGGTAATGCATAAAGCTACCATGAAATAAGTTGCAATAAATTAAAATTAGGCTAACCTAAGATGGGACCACATCCATGTCTAGTGGTATTTTATCAAGACTAGATTGCAAGCATCGAAAATTTTTTTTCTCACTCAAATTGGCCCAATCTTCTTCTTCCAAGTCAATGCCTACTAAAATCTTGCCTTTCTCCATAGTTGTCCATGTGGATGGCCCTAGAGAAAAGGTAGCAGAGGTGACCTCTCCAGAAGGCATGGTTATCTTCCTCTTGGGAGATTCACTGACCACTAGATGCTTTGTGAATTTATCATAGGCTCGAGTAGCATTGATCACATCAAGGAACATCTTATGACCAAGACATTCTATAGATGCATCCCTGTACTTTTGGCGATAAGTAGCACATTCCATCTTATACATGTGTTTGTGATTCTTCTGTGCCTACCCTCATTCATATACCTTGGTACTATAATCTTTCCAATCTTGATTCTTTTGTGCCGAGAGATCCATCTGTAGATGTTGTTCAATTACTTCACATGTGGCTTCATTTTTACCTCGTACGGCTGACCAATATCTAGTGTAATCAATTACGGCTGTATGAAAACTACCATCAGAATTCTCACGAGCCATTAGAAATTCATTCCATGATAGCAAATCTTTTAGCTCAACTACGTGATTCACTTTTTCCTTCTCAAGCTTATGAACTTATTTCCAGAGGCCTTCGTTGACACATCTACACTCCCATAGTGACCATGCCAAGTGTAGTGCACATCTACTTGCATCATTGTATATGTGATGAGGAACCTTTGTTACCTCTGGAGGGAGTTTAGGCATAACTTCCACTTCAACTGCTTGCTTTGAATCCCATTTGAGCCATGAAGTTGTTACACCAAAATAGGAAAATGTTGGTCATGAGACAGTAGAAAAAATGGAGCAACACATAAAAAGAAAATGCCATAGCTTAAGTGCACCTATCTCAGGGTCAATTTGCTTTAGGCGGTCAATCATGTCGTCTACTATGCCTTCCATAAAGGCAAACTTATCTGGAGTTTCTGCCCATGGTTGTAGACGTAAAGTAGGTGAAGACTCACGACCCTTAGCAGAATTAGTACCGCTATGTAGTGAAACGTGTTAGCATTATGAAGAGGAGAGGAAAAATGAGAGGATAACATAAATGACAGTGCAAAGCTTCTACCTAGCAAATCCTCAGGGGTGAGAGAAGGGGGGGGGAGGATGGGGGGGTGGTAGGGAGGGTGTTGCCCATCGACACACTGTCAAAAAAATCATCAAACTCACCATCCTCAAAATGCATCCCCTCTTCTTCAAGCTACCTTAATAGTGTAGTTGCTTCCTCTACTATCATATGTCCCTCAGGTTGTGGGACATTCTCTACAAAAAGAATCCTCTGTAGCAGGGACCACCTCTTCCATAGTAGGGGCCTCCTCCTTAGTAGCATGGGCCTCTTCTTTAGGAGCCGAAGCCTCTTCCTCATCTGCCAAGCATAAGCCAAGATTAGGATATTAGTCCAATAGAGATAGGCAACCATAAAAGGGAAAAAGAAAGTAGTAAATAAGTTAGCTAAGGCATACTTACCAACAAGCTTAGATGGCACATTGCGAACTCTGATCCATAGCCTTTTGCCCCTTCCTTTGCTAACATGTGAAGGCTCTTCTACAAGTTGAGACTTCTTGATCTACAACTTTGATTTTATGGTTTCTGTAATGAGGCATGCTCCCCTCACTAGGTTGCCCATGTTGGTAGGGAGGGCCTCTCCAAAGCTATCGTGCGTATAAAAAGATGGTCCTACCTGATCCTTGGTCATTATTGAAAAAGACTCCCTGATAGTTTTTGGAGGGTCTTCAAAGCAAGTGGTGCGAAATACATGGTGGATCCATGGTTTGGATATCTAGGTATAATCCTATATCACCCAGATCCCATTCTCTTGGACCACCAAATCTTTAGCAAACCATCACCAACAAGCGATGAAAAGGTAAAGTGCACATGGAAATGCATCTCAAGTTTGCCCTGTAGCCTAATCATTTTTTCCTGTAGGCCTTCTGAGAGATACTTAGCCCAATTATATCATGTCCCCTCTTCCATTATGTCTCACATAATCGAGGCCTGCTCTACTCCAAGAATTCTCCCTTGGGGGAGCAACTTGGGGAAGGCATGAGCCCGAAAGATGAGGTAAATATTTTGGGCTACCTCTAATCTAACCTTTTTCATATATATGCCTTTGCGATCCTTGCCAGTCCCCAATCATTCTTCTATGCCTCCTCGATGGTCTACATCTTTACTAGTCCTTTCCCCCATGGGTAAATCATCACAAGGGACATCGAAAAGATCCAAAAAAAGACTATCAGTGATCTCAAACACCACTCGCATGCCATGAACTCGTGTGCGAAAGTGGTCCACATATTCGATAAAAGAATCTACAAGAGCAATCATTTCCGCTGCTAGAATCCTTGGGTATATAGCCAAAAAGAGGTCCATGAGCCTAGCCTCTTGAACCTTCTTGACAATTGTTGTTGGAGCCTCACTACATAGCCAATGCTGTGATTCATCAACCTCACCATACTTTAAGAAGAGCTTAGCCTCATTATGTCTTGATGTAATTACTATAACCTCCTTAGATTTGGTTGCCACTATGGAAACCAAGAATAAANGATATGGGAAACGATGGTATTTTCACTGGCACTTCTTCTACAGTGGGTACTTTATGGGACACCCATTCACCATCTAACCACCTAAGCTCCTCACATTTTATGTAAAATTTGGAATACTTGGGTGGGTAGGTTCTAAAATCGGCCCCAAGTTGCTTTATAACACTAGCACGCATGTTCTCCGTGGAGGAGAACTCTTGAAGAGCCATTTGAGCCAAGGCTAAGGCCCCCTCCTTATCATGAAGACCATCCTTGTTGATCACAAATCTAGTAACAGATAAAACATGATAAGCATTTTAAACCATACAAGACAAAAAAAAATAGAATCCTTGATCATGTTAATAGGAATCACCAGGCATCACAATAGACGGTTCTAGGTGGGTTCTGAAAAAATGTGCCCATATGACGAGCAATGAATAAAGTATTATATTTATGATAACACTTAAATTTTGGCATTGCCCAGATCCACGATAAAATTCTTAAGTCTTTTGGACATTGGCTTGAATCCCTTACCTCTTCCCCTTCAGTAGACCCGTCTCTCATGAATTTGAGAATGCCTCAGTTTTCTCTAGGCAACAGTGTCTCACTTAGGATGCCTACTGCTTCACCAGCCAAGTGTGACCATACTATGACATTGAAGTGATGAAGTAGGAATTCTAAGAACTCTCGTGCACCTTCTTGGAACCAGACCGCCCAGTTTCCTACTTGTGCATGTGGTGGGGGAACATTGGGCACAGGAGCAGTTATACAACATGGAACCCCAACTAATTCAACCACGACTAGGATCAGCTTCAACATAACTCTACATTTTACAAAAAAAGCATTAGTTTACAATAAGGGCAACCCTTGAAATTTTTTTTTTGAAAAATTTCTACGTGTCGGCTACACTTCCATCCAGTGTAGTAGTCCTCTGTAAAGCATAGAAATCTTATATAGAAGATAACAATCGTAACACTATCAATGAACCAAAATTTTTTCTAAGTATTCGTCCCATCCCTATGACCTCGTATGCAGCATAGCAATCATAGCATCCCACATAGCGTAGCAATGGAATCTTGCAGGTAGCGTAGCAGCTGCATCCCAAGTAGGATAGCATGTACATCCTAAGCAGCGTAATAGCTATGTCACGTGCAGTGTAGTAGCTATGTCTCACACAACGTAGTGGCTATGCCCCATGTAGTGTAACAAGCAAAAACGTAGTGTAGCTTGCTAGTTACACTGTCAAAGGTGACACGGCCTGAAAACACAAAACGTCTGCAAAGCCCTTGCCTTGTTCCACCATATGGAACGGTAAAAAAAAAGAAAAGAGACCCTTCCCACATGTGCTACGTTGCCCAGAGCACTCCAAACCCTCGTGAAAAAATGGTACATCGCTGCAATCATATTGATGGTAGTCGCAGCTACGACATAACAACCATGGTTACAGTCACGATGGTAGTCGTGACTACGACGTAACAACCATGGTTACAATCGAGATGGCGATGGTAGGAACCATGGCAATAGCTGCAATGGAAGTGTAACAACCACAACATAGTGGCTGTGATGGCAGAGGCCATGGAAACAGTCGCAATGGCAGCGCAACAGCCATAGCGTAGTAGCCATGGCAATAGCCACAATGGCAATGCAACAATCACCGCAATGATAGCACAACAGCCATAGCGTAGCAGCCATGGTGATAGCCACAATGGCAGCGCAACAACCACAACGTAGCGGCCATGGCGATAGCCATAATGGTAGCACAAAAACCATAGCATAGTGGCTATAGCAGCCATGGTGACAGCCACAACGGCTGTGTAATAGCCATAGTGTAGTAGCTGTGGCTATAGTAGTTGTGGCAACACCCGTGGCCATAATGGCAATAGTCACGGCGTTGTAGCTGCAGTAGTTATGGCAACCAGGGCACGGTGACCACGACAAAGATAGTAGCGAAAAAAATAACACAACATAAATAAAGGTTGCTTAGCGGCTTACCGAGTAGATGATGCCTCCTAACGTTCTTTAATACATGCTCTATAGAGATGTCGCAAGGTGCACTCCCGTTCATCCACATTTGCAAGACCCTGATGTCTACGCTCACTCCTGTGCACCATTGTCTTGATGTCAAACTTTGGCCTGTCGGTGGTTACACTGCAACTGCTTTGGTCTGTTCTCTGAACCACTTTACGCTTTGGGTTTTTAGCTTTGATAATGAAAATGAAAATTTTATAGTGGGTAAACCCTTATTTATACCCTTCAGGGTTGCATGACACGTTACTTTTTCAGGATGTCTTGTGTCCTGCATGTAATGTGGGATGCCCCATGACCCATGCGTAATGTGGAACATCCCGTGTCCTGCACGTAATGCAGGACACCCCATGTTCCCTGCAATATAGCACATAGATGTTCTAAAAAAATAAATTTTTTTAAACATTTGATTTAACCCCTCATTTTAACCCTTTTTACTTTACACTACAAGCACAGTGATGGTCTACTATGACCTTAAATTGGAAATTTTGAAATTTCCTTTACACTATAAGCACCATGATGGTCCGCTAAGATCTTAAACTGGTAATTTTGAGATATTGCATAATTACTTTGCATGCATTTCGCTTTATGTTGCTATGTTAGGCAGGTGCCACTTGACGTCTTTTGTTTGTTGGCTATTTTGCAGGATTGCTTAGGAATGGCCACACATGATGATCTTCGTTCGCCTTTAATATTAACAAGACCCCATGGTAGATTCATGAGATGCTTAAACATAGAGCTTGTAGAATTTGAGCTGCCTCCTTGTAACACCAACGTAGCATCCTTAGAAACATCACTAGATTGGACAAAACATCTAGTCCAAGCCTTAGACCTAGAGGCTAGTGATGTAACTGAGGATCCACTTATAGAAATTCCCATGACCACATGTGAAAGTAAGATGAGAACATTGAAACTTAGCTCTTTACTAAAGCCACAAGTCCAGTAGAATATCACTAAAGTCCTCAACGATAATATCAAAGTGTTTACATGGTCTGATGAAGACATGTCGGGCTTAGACCCATGCATAATACAACACAACATTATTCTAGATTCATGTGTCAAAGCAGTTAAACAAAAAGCTCACAAAATTAAACTAGAAATTGCATTAGCTGTGCACGACGAAATCACCAAGCTTTACCAAGCCAAATTCATTCGGGCAGTCGATTATGCAGATTGGGTATCAAACATCGTGGTCGTTCCCAAGAAAACTGGGGATATACATATTTGTGTAGATTTCCAAGATTTGAACAAAGAAACCATCAAGGAGGATTTTCCATTGCCCAGTATTGACCAACTGGTCGATACTACAATTGGCCATGCCCTATTATCCTTCATGGATGGATTTTCGGGATATAATCAAATTCATATAAACCCGAAACATCAACTTGCAACTACCTTCATGACCCCTTGGGGAACATTTTGTTATACAATGATGCCCTTCGGATTAAAAAATGTTGGAGCAACATGCTAGCAAGCAAGGACTTGCATTTTTAGTGACCATTTTTTAGAGTGATTAAACAACTATGTGGACAATATAGCAGTAAAATCTAAGAAAGAGCTTGATCACACAAATGACTTGAACCTAGTCCTTCAATGTTGCCATAGGCATGACCTTCGTCTCAACCCCAAAAAAATGTGTTTTCGGTGTCAAAACTAGATGCATGTTAGGCTTTGTAGTGTTAGAAACTGGAATATGTGTAGACTCGGCCAAAGTCAAAGCCATTGTCAACTTAGCACCACCTACAAACCTTAAATAGTTGTGTGGATTGCAAGGCAGGATACAGTTTATACAAAGGTTTATCATAAAGTTAATAGATAAATTGCATCCAATGCAACACTTAAAAAAGGAGCTAATGTTAAATGGACGAACCAATCCCAAGAGGCATTCAACAACTTGAAAAAGGAGCTTGTTCATCTTCCTACTGTTTACCCTCCACAAAGGGATAAGGCTTTTTACATTTATCTTGCAACTTCAAATACATCCATTATTGCCTTGCTCTATTAAAAGAGAGATGACGACTTTGAAATTCCTGTTTACTACCTAAGTCATGCATTGATAGCTTACGAAGCAAAATAAAATGATGTAGAAAAAAATTTCCTTGCTTTAGTATTTGCACTTAAAAAATGGGGGCACTATTTGTTTTGTAGCCAGGTCAATATCATTTGCAAAAATAACATACTTAGAGCCATTATAATCAATATATATGAAAGTAGCAGGATGGCTAGGTGGAAAGTAATAATCGCAAAATTTGACCTACACTACGTAGCGTAGTCATCTAGAAAGGGTCAAGCAATAACCACACAACTTACGGTTTCACCCACCGATGACCAGGCAACAATAGAACCTGAATTTCTAGATGAACATATTAGTAGCATAAGCCTAGTACCTATAGAATTCGAAGCCATTCTACACTTCGATGGTGCCTCAACCACGCAAGGTGGTAGTGCTACTACTATTCTCACATTTCCTTCTAGGGAGATTCGACCCTTCGCATGCCACTTCATGTTTCTTTGCACCAATAATGTAGCAGAATACAAGGGTCTCCTTTGGGGCATTTTAGCAACTCAAGAGTCAAGGGTCCAAAAGTTAGCAATTCGAGGTGATTCACAATTGGTCATTAACCAAGTCACAGAGGTCTATGCCTCTAAGGCACAACACTTACAACCTTACTATGATATGGTGAAGTACTTACTAAAGTAATTTTCCACCTTAGACGTTTAATATGTACCCCACAATGAAAACACTATAGTCGATGCACTAGCCACGTTAGCTTTAAGCGTGCCACCACAAATGTTTGCTAGCTTACCCGCTTCAATAGTGAAATGCACTAACCCTATTCATTCACACACCTAATATTACATCTGTAAGTGATACCCACACTCAAGAATGGTATGAAAACATCAAAACATACCTCCAACATGGATAGCCTACACAAGGCTTAACATTTACCTAAAAAGATGTAGTACAAAAACGAGCATGGCAGTATGTCCTCGTAGGAGATAGTGCTTTATGTCGTCGATTGTATGATGGGATACTGCTAATGTATGTTAGTCGTGATGAAGCACAAAATATTTTTGACCAAGTTCATGAGGGATTATGTGCAGGGCACATAGCTCCCAGGGCTATGGTAGCAAAAATTAGGCAGCTAGGCTATTGCTGGCCCTATATGGAGTGTGATTACATCTCTAAGGTCAAAACATGCGATGTATGTCAACGTCATGGGAACCTGATACACGTATCATCTACTAAGCTACATACCACATAAATCACATGGCCTTTTCAATGTTGGGGACTAGACATCATAGGGCCCATAACACCCAAGTTTTTCGTAGGGTATAGTTTCATTATTACTACAACTGAGTACTTCACCAAGTGGGTAGAATTTATTTCCCTTAGGAAGACTACATCTCAACAGGTTTGCAAATTCATCTTGAACAATATAGTAACTCGATTCGACCTTCCGATGACTATCGTTATAGATAATGGGCCCCAATTTAGTAGCATGGAAACTAAAGCTTTTTTTGAAAATATTAGCATTAAACATTCTATCTCATCGCCATATTATCCCCAAGCCAAAAGCGAAGCAAAATTTACCAATAAAGCCATTGTCAAGCTTTTGAAGAAGATGCTCAGCAGTAGTAAGTGATGATGGCACAAGCAACTCGTCTACGTGCTCTGGGCTTATCACACAACGTGCAAAACTGCCACAAGTAAAACCCCATATAGTCTTGTATACGGATCTAAAGTGGTGTTACCTCTTGAATTGTAGGTCTTGTTGCTCCAAATGATCCTCTTGAAGTTTATGGATGAGGCTCAAAAAAATGAGTCAAGAATCATTGATCTTGACTCTATAGAAGAAGAACGCATCCAAACGCTTAGCCGTATTGAGTGGTATCAAGATAAGCAACAACAAAAACATCGTTGCAATCTACACCAACACCTGATCAAAAAGGGGGATCTAGTCCTCAAGGTTGTTCATGAGCTTGTGAACAAATTCTCAGCTAACTAGGAAGGACCTTTACTGGTCACAAAAGCACATGAAAATGGGGCATTCAAGTTGGCTGACTTAGATGGCAATGAGCTCTCTAATCTTGTCAATCACCTGTACCTAAAACCATACTACGCCTAACATGCAATATCGCGCCGAATATAAAGCAAGGTAAGTAGATCGTTCGCTATGACGTAAAACTGGCATAGATTGTCCACTATGATGTAAAACTAGCACAAATCATCTGCTATGATGTAAAACTACCACAGATCATCTGCTATGACGTAAAACTAGCACAAATTATCCACTATGACATAAAACTAGCACAAATCATCCGCTATGACATAAAACTGGCACAGATCATCCGCTCTTATGTAAAACTAGCATAGATGGTCCACTATGATGTAAAACTAGCACAAATCATCTGCCATGGCGTAAAACTGGCATAGAGCGTCCACCATGACATTAAATTGGCACAACATGTCTTTGGGACATGACACAAAACTAGCACCCATAGCATGTCCTTAGGCCATGACATGAAACTAGCACCCACAGAATGGTTTGCTATGACCTTAAACTGGCAATCCCCCATTCACTACGACATTAAACTAGCACATCATGGTCTGTTGGGACCTTAAACTAGCATAACATGGTCTACCCAGATCTTAAACTGCGACCACGGTCTACTAGGACCTTAAACTAGCACATCTGATAGTCTACCAAGACCTAAAAATGGGTTTGCAAGGCAATGCCTCTAGTTCAACACACATGACCTTGTGAACAAGCAAGTGAGAATGTTTCCCATCTTTTGTTGCTTGCCCATGCCTCTCGGGTAGGGTAGGATGGGACGTTGCAGTTCTAGAATGAAATTCACGATGTAAAGGAAACACCCTCTAGGACATTTGCAACGTCACCATCCATGGCATTTTTTTGATCTTCTAGAGATGTTGTTTGACATCTTGTTGACCTTTTGAAGCTACCGCAACCATTGCCAATCATCTTGGTTGTAGCTCTATTCGTCAACACCTCCTGCTAGAGTCCTCGCACTCTTGTGGCCTAGCCAAAATGTCACTGCCCTCCAACCATCACCATCATCTAAGTTTGGAAGAGCATTCAACAACTGGGCTTCCCACCTTACGGTTGAATTTCCTAGCTTCTACCTATGGTGAGGATTCCTGGGCACCTGCATCATCATTGCTCCTAGCCTTTTAAGTGCTCACTTCTGGTGTGGTTGCTAGAGATTTTTTAGCCTACCACCACCAACAACTACATTGGCCTTCGTGCTTTGGACATTGCACATGCTAGACATAGCACCTATAGCTCTTGTAGTATCCCAAGCAAATCGAAATTTGCCTTTACTTCACATGATGGTTTTTTTTGGTTTTCTCTCTGTTGCATTTGCAAGATAAAGCTAGGATGGCACCGATCAAGAATACGTCTCACCACGAGAGCAACACACTACATTGTTCCAAAGTACCTACTTCGACTAGGCAAGCTACTTGAGAGTGCATACCCTCATATAATTTCAACTAACCTAACCTCTATTTCCTCCCTTTGCAATTTCTAGCATCCCCTCCCAAGCTTCTCTAATGCACATGCAACCTTTTCCCACGCCTAACCGCTAATCCCATGATGGAAGTAATGCAACTCATCCTATGGAAAGCCTCTGTAGGCTGGTCAAAGCCCCACATGGATGTAAGACAACTCATCCTGGGAAGGAAACACCTATTTTACAGTGACAACGCGATTACCTTCAAATGGATATGGGTGTGCAAATTTCTCAAAAAAAAGAACAACACCAGAAAAAAAGAAGAAAGAAAAGAAAGAAAAAGAAAAAAGAAATGAGATTTGACAAGTGCCCAAGTCAAAAGGCATAGTTGCCATTTTGAAACCATGTTAGCTTTGGATCGACCATCTCTAAATACTCCGATGAGAGGTTGAAATCCAAAAGTGGAAAGACACCTATGCGTGCTGACTCCCTCACAAGCACTCTGATGAGGGATAACACCATGGCAATAGTTCTCATGGAGTCACATCCTACATTTTTTCCTTTTCCATCCATTGTCCCCTAACCCCATCTCCTCAAACCCATCACTTATTCTCTACCATACTTCACTTTCCTAGCACTCTCAAGCATAGTAAAGTATCATATAAGTGGGCACTGACGAATGGTGCTGGTGTCGTGTTCATCATGGTGTTTTGTATTCTTTGTTGACATCTCTTGGGCAAATCCTGCAGACGTTGACAAAGAGGGGCCAGTGAAACACCATCAATTTTGGGCTCTTGTGACTCAGTACCAGATTTGTCCGAGCATTGAGACCTGGGAAAAATTTCTCCAAGTGTGGTGTCATGCTAGGTTGCACAGATTGAATGGCACCCTAGAAGTCCTAACGCCTGCAAAGTTCTTTCTAAGTCTACCTGCTAAGCCTCTCAACACAATCAGTGTAGCATCCATGTCCATGGCCAATTTTCACCAAAAGGACACCAAGGATGGGCTAAACAATTTGGCAAATTTTCTATCTTTCGGGCCATCCCAGTGGTCAGTCCACCCAAGTGCCAAGCTAGGAGTAGTCAAAAGTGTTCAGGATGCATAAAACAGTTCAACAAATTTTCTATTTTTGACCTACTACACTCAGCTATGCTGCACAGCGTAGTAGGCCATGCAGGACTCAAATTTTTATAAGTGTTGAACCAAACATATAAGGTGCATTTGGATGATTCTTCGACTTCTAAGGTTTCCTATCTTATTTCACCACAAAGTGTGATTTACGTGTCATAGAAAAGCATGGAAAGTTTGATAAAATTCATGAAAATTTGGGTGCTGCGCTACAAAGTGTAGCAAGGATGATAGCTCTAAAAGGTGGTCCAAGAATGGAATGAGAAGGCATCAAGCTATGCTGACATGCAAGATGCATTTTGATGGCTACTGAAATTTCTTGTTTTATGAGATCTCAGATTGGCATCTTCGATTTTGGCAAAATCCCTTGAGAAATGAGTGCTACGCTGTGCAATGTAGCACACCAGAAGTGCAAATTTTTAAGTATTGATGAAGTGTCATTAAGTCAATGCATCGACAGGGCCGCATATATGCAGCCACGTCGATGAGCCCCTATTTAAGTAGCCACCTATACTAGCCTATAAATAAGAGGGCCCTCCACCCCATTTAGGAAATCCTTTTGTCATTTGTAGCTAGACTCTTTCAGTTTGTTTCCATAGGAGTTAGATTATTTTCCTAGTTCATGCCCATAGTGTGATGCCTGTAATTGTACGGAACCTTTATTCGAGTGTTACGTACTTGGACACGCACATGATCAGCAATAAAGATCGAGATTACTTCATCATTGCAGCATTCACTTAGTTTAATTGTTTAATTTAATTGTTAATTTTTTTGTTATTTATTGCTTTCTTAGTTAATATTTATTTATCATCATTTACTATTCCTGTTGTTAAATGCGGAATGAGTACGACTTAATCATGAGCATTTAAGTGTGACTACTTGGCAACCCAGTAGCGTACCTAGGATCTGCGCTTGGTAATCCCAGTAGTAGTCGTGCACGAGGTCCAAGATGTGTCCGGATGATTAAGGAATGGATACTCATCGCACTTATGCTAGCTTAGACTCATTTCCTATTACTCATTAGTTTAGTCAATATTATTCTCCATTGTCTCTAGGAGTAGCATTAGTTTAGGATCACATCATATGCCTCACTCTAGACTAACCCATACGTGACAAAGAAAATACTAGTCTAGGTGGGAAGACAATGAACTGCGATCAACGTGTAACTATCTAGATACCACAACTAGCCTATCCGCGAAGTTCGACCAGATCATGCGTGAACGCTCGTATTCGTATGGTTGGACATAGGGGTACCTCGCTGCTCATCATTGGCGCCATTACCAGGGATGGTGCTAGTTATCTAGATTAGTTATATCATATAGGATCACTGTAAAAGGAATTAACGATATATCTTTTAGGAAGAAAAAATTTACAAAAAGTCACATAAATTCACACACAATTTCACAACCATGTCTCTCCTACAAGACTATAATAATGTCACATCTAGTGAGGCAGTTCATTAGAGAACCAACGAATATTATGACAATGAAGATTGGAGTACGCAACCCGAGGTGGGGGTTTCTTATAAACATAAATGAAGACAACATCATCCCAACACACGAAAGCATAACATACCTAGTGACGATGAACCCCTAGTGGCCACTACAAGCTTAACGGAAATACATGAGGGTACTCGAATAGCCCGTAGGCATCGTAAGGAAATTTGTCTGCCCGTGCTTGATTTAAACAACTTTCCCAAGTTTTCAGGAGGCTATGATTCAAATCTGCAACAACATTTACAAGCCTTCTACGATGCCTGTACATGGAACAATATTGGTAATGGGTGGCAAAAACTTAAGCTCTTTCCTTTGACACTCGTTGGCCAAGTAAAAGTATGGTATAGTTCATTAAAATCAAAATCAATTCGACATTGGCTAACAATGGTAGAACTTTTCAATGAAAGATATCAAACCTATGGGAGAGTGTCAGCCTTGAGGAGACAAATCCAAGAATGGAAATAAGCACAACATGAACCCTTGGACATGGCCTTAGAAAGATATTATGCACTATTAAAAAACTACCCAGGCCATGGGTTCTTCGAGGAGAGGCTAATGTACCATATCATAGATGGGCTCCGTAATGAAACAAGGGAGACCCTAGGGATGTATGCCTGAGGTCAACTATATGAGCTACGAACCCATCAACTCCAAGAGCTTATTAAGCAGATAGCAAAAGAAGAAGGAGAAATAGCCAAATGGGAGAATGTTGAAAGTTGTCAACAGG
>MNCI01018715.1:156301-236161 GCA_015680685.1 Gnetum montanum
TCAACAGGACCAAAATGTTAACTTAACAAGGGTCCATGATCATGAAGAGGAGAAATCAACTCACTTCAAGGAGGTGGGATCATCTTTGCCAATCCTACAATCACTAGATGAAATTGAGGCAAAGATTAATAAGATGACGAACTAGGTACATGAAAGATGTGGAGAATATGCCAACATTATTAGAGAAAAAAATATGCCAAATCGAGAAATAGGATAGGACACCACGTGACAATAGAAACAAAGGGTAGAAGAGAATAAGCATAAGAACTCAACTGCCAATCATACGTATCAATGTAATATTTGCTTGTACGATCACCCCAAAGATCAATGTCCAATCTTGTCACATTTACATGAGCATTGGGGAGGAATGTTACATCCAGAGTTCGTACAAAAATATTGTGTCTAACCACAGTGGCAAAAACCTCAATCGTGGGGGAGGCCACCGCCAACTGGACCATACCCTTCATATGTCCTAGCATCAAATTCTTATTATGTTCAACACCCTATTTCTCCAACAAGATCAGCATCCTCTACCTCACCTCATCATTATCATTCTCCTGAATACTATCCACCCATGTCCTCTCCAACAAGATCACCACCTCGTGTACCTTACACTTCTCCTCAACCTCAATATTCTCATACTTCACCCCCTTCTACATCACTGCCAGCTATGCCAGAATATTTTGCACCACAGCTCCAACCCGCAAACGTTACTTGTGCTGCTACTATCAAAAGTAGTGGAGGTCCTTCACAACATCGAAGGCGTCCCTTCTTTAGATGTGACCGTCAAAAGGGACACCACAATTCAGAAACCACTGCATCTGCCAACTCAGCACAAATCCAACACTGTGGTGCATCTTCCTCTTCTAACCCGATGCCTCATGTTACTCTAGGCCACCAATCAACACTCTAACCACCATGGGGCCCAATGAATATTACCACATGGGGAGACATGTTGATCCTTGCATACCATCTTACGGTCACAAGTACCATAGTGGGTCAACTCCTTATAAATTAACCACATCTTATAACTTGCCCCACTATGTTAACTCTAATCAAGTGTGTGAACCCCAATGGGGTAAGTATGACTAGGTTCCAATATTTTCAACATGCAAAGATCCCCACTTTCCATTTATTAATTCTAGCCATGCTCAACCATTTGGTTATGGGGGGTATCCTCCATTCTAACACAGAATTAATAAATGTTTTATGTTTCTTAATTTTTCAACTTTTTGTTTTCCAGTTTTTCACCTTTTAATTTATTAGTTTTATATTTTTGTCTTTTTATCTTTTTATGAGTAATCTCATATATGAATAAAACACTCATGTGGATCATTGGTTGAGGTGTGTTCTATGTTATTGAGTCTCGACGAGCAGTTATTTGGATAGTGAGCCCATTACACCCACTCATCCATTCTACAAATAAGAGGTTTTGTTCTTGGGTACAGTGGTATTCTTGACATTCTTAAAACTTAAAAATTAATTTTGGGTTTATTGTGCCCAGAATGAAGAAGGATGGACCAAGAGGGAATGATTAGGGTGTGACATCAAGGGGACTTGCGAATTCTCTTTGGTGATGTTTGTGGGAGTTATCATGCAACGTGTTTGTACTAAGATCCTTGTAGATCTAATGGAAAATGGGAGTAAGAGTAATCAAAAGGGCACTCAAAAATCCAATGCTATTCTAGGGGGTCCCACTGGAAAGACATGCACCCATGCCTGATGGTTGGCAACTTCTCTGGATTCAGTATTCAAAAACAAAAAAAAAGAAAGAAAGAGAAAAAGAAAAGAACAAGAAACGTGCCACAAAACAAAAATCACTCCTCCCTTGAACAAAACTTCAAGTGATTGTACGCCTTGTTGTTATGGTACTCTCATAGTTGCTCATCATGGGATGAAACAATGCAATGTCACTGATTAGAGGAATGGACTTGGTCCTGATCTTGGAACGACAGGTTAATGACACCTTAATCATGCTTTACACATAGGATTCATTGTGCCTTGAGTCAGTTACCTCACGTCCCAATCTCTGCAATCCCTTCTCCGATTCATTCCATCTCACTGTTCATGTATTTGTGACTTGTGTCTTGTATTGCATTGAATTCATACCTCATCATGGTGGTATCAACATGTGTGTGTTTTGTTGCATTGGTATAGATTACATTTAACCCTTCTAGTGCCTACGGACATCTTAAGGTGTGGTTACGCAAGGGCATATAGGTTGGAACCTACTTTGGGGAGGATCCACTTGCATAAATTTTGTAATTTGTACTTGTTGCACACCACCACATCATCTTATACCCTCCGAGTATTTCATTGCCAAATCTATTCTTTCCTTTTTCATCATTTTATCAAATGTTCCTCAAAACCAGGTCCAACATGAAACTTTTAAGGAAATTTCCTTGAAAAATTTCTAACTCTACAATCACACTAAGTAAAGAATTCAACATTTATTAAAGGCAATGAGTAAGGTATGAAATCATTGAACTCTTTTCAATAACCTTACTAACAATTGATCTTTGTGTGATTATAGATGGCCTAAAAGAAGACAACAAGGAGGACCTTCTCACGGTGCAACCGAACGACCTGGGGGAGGCAGAGGTTAGGGCCCGAGCCTATGAAGAGGAATGATGGCTATTTGCGGCATGGCATGTCAAGGCCAATCAAGTGTTCCCGTAGTTTCCGTGTCTATGAAAAGTGCCGACTCCATCAAACATTGGAACATCATCATGGACGTCTCATAATTCTCAAATAGAAGAGGAGAAACATCAAGTGCTTCTTCAACGGTATCTATCTTAGAAGCTTGATGCATAGGACAAAGGAAAGGCACCCATGGAGGAGCCACCGCTACCAAGAACCCCATGAGTTCCGCAAGTTTTTTCTTTTGTGTCTGTGTCCAAATTTTGTTTAATTCTCCACTTTGGCATGAATAAATTTCTAGTTAGTCAATAATCCCATACCTATCCACTGTGTATTCAATTGAGCTTGCTTCTCACTTTGACTTGAGGACGAGTTTTTACTTAGTTGTGGGGGTATGATGAAGTGTCATTAAGTCGATGCGTCGATGGGCCCCCGTTTATGCAGCCACCTATCCCGGCCTATAAATAAGAGGGCCCTCCACCCCATTTAGGCAATCCTTTTGTCATTTGTAGCTAGACTCTTTCAATTTGTTTCTGTAGAAGTTAGATTATTTTCCCAGTGCATGCCCGTAGTGTGATGCTTGTAATTTTTATGGAACCTTTATTCGAGTCTGACATACTTGGACACGCACATGATCCGCAATAAAGATCGAGATTACTTCATCATTGCAACATTCACTTAGTTTAATTGTTTAATTTAATTATTAATTATTTTTGTTATTTATTTCTTTCTTAGTTAATATTTATTTATCATCATTTACTATTCCTGTTGTTAAATGTGGAATGAGTACGACTTAATCACGAGCATTTAAGTGTGACTACTTGGCAACCTAGTAGCATACCTAGGATCTGTGCTTGGTAATCCTAGTAGTAGTCATGCACGAGGTCCAAGATGTGTATGGATGATTAAGGAACGGATACTCATTGCACTTAGGCTAGCTTAGACTCATTTCCTATTACTCATTAGTTTAATCAATATTATTCTCCATTGTTTCTAGGAGTAGCATTAGTTTAGGATCACATCATACGCCTCACTTTGGACTAAACCATACGTGACAAAGAAAATACTAGTCCAGGTGGGAAGACAGTGAACTACGATCAACATGTAATTGTCTATATACCACAACTAGCCTATCTGCAGAGTTCGACTGGATTGTGCGTGAATGCTCATATTCGTATGGTTGGGCATAGGGGTACCTCGTTGCTCATCAAGTGTCTACGCTACGCTTTGCCATGCTGGGCAGCTTAGGTAGTGTAACACTTGGAAAGGTACCTTCGAATGCCTTCAAAATCTTCCAAAACTTGGCATCGACTATCAGTCCTGCTCCAACACCTTTTCAGTGGCCAAAGTAAGTAGTCTGTTTTATTTTTTACACCCGCTATTGGTCCCCGAAATTGTTCCTACACTTGACCCTACTCAAAAGAGGAGGGAAGATGTAGTCCCAAAGCGTAGGCTTCAATTTGCATTTTTTCTAAGCACTTTGTAAAAATTGTGGCAGTCCTTCAGATTTTGGCACATGTGGTTTGGGCAATATGGTCATAGTTTGATAGATTTTGGTTCCTATTCTTGTCCTATCCAACATAGCACCACACTCTGAGTGTAGCACATCAATGTAACACATCCACATTTGTGCTATGTGGGACCCAAGGCACATGGTGTTCAAACATGTCTCTTCCCCAACCCTGGCTCTATAAATACCCTAGTAAATAATATTCTAAGGGTGGGCTTTTGCAGTCAACTTTGGCAAAAGATTGGCAAACAGAAAGTTGATGAGTGGCAAATCTCAACATTAGAGACTTCCAAATCCTTGCTCTACTCCCGTGCCTGAATGTGACACTTGCCCATGCACAACATAGTAACTCTTAGACTAGCAAGCATTAACTCGTTCATGCTTGTCAACACCACGTATGCAGCCTTCAAGAAAGTGTGACCATATTGCCTTGCTGCTTACCTATTTCTATCTACGCTACACACCAATTGTACATATCATTCAATCAAAAGCCACATCCCCCAATCTTGGGGCAGAGCATTTCTTTACTCGCACTCTCATTATATTTCTTTTCTATAGTATTTTAAACTATTATTATATCTATTTCTTTCTATTGTCATATATACGCACATTGATATTCTCTCACTGTTATGCATATTGTATTCCCACTTATTCCAACTCCTATGTATGATTCTCTAAGATTATTATCTATGCACGGTCATTTTAACACCACGTAAGTCCTTGTCTAATTGACAAGACCATTTATGGTACCCTATTTCTGTTTTCTCCAGCATCGCCCTCCTGCAAACTTAGGGTTAAGCTGTGCGCTTGACAACCTCTCAGTGTTCTAGCCACCAACGCTTTCAAACGTTACAATTACAAAATTATATAAATTGATAGAACTTCTTGAAAGTTTCTAAAGTTCAAATCAATAGAACCCACCTTTCAAATTTTATAGTTTTTTATTAATGGTTTTATTAAACAAATCTAAGCTTTTTATCCCATTTATGTCTTTTCTTTTTAAGCACCTTTTATTTTTAAAATTCATCATCGTTGCATTAATGTGTAGCCTATTCCTATCACTCCTTTTCAACCTATTATCTCAATTCCCCTATTTTGATCAGTTGCAGTGGTGATACTAATTATTAATTATAAATTTAGTGAAAAAGTAGTTAGTAATTTAAAAAAGGTTTTGTAACACTTCCAAGATATTTTTATTTTTTCCCTTTTTCTTTATTATAGTTTAGCTTATCGATTTTCTTCTTATTTCTAAATCATCTATTATTTTTCTTCAATGGAGTTTTCTTCACTCTTTTTAAATAGTTCACCATTTTTAAAGTATGCTAAATAGTGTCTTCTCTTTTATTTTTTAGGTGATGAGCAACGAATACCCCTGCTCTCAACCATACGAATTACTAAGTGTTCACGTGTGATTCAATTGAATTTCATGGATGCTTTATCTTCTGGTACACTAGCCTCTAGGAAGTGAACTTGGCCTAACAATCATTCATTGCCTTTCCAATTACACTTGTGATATGAAAATGTATGGTTAAGTTTAATCGAGGTGTATGATTTTTATTATTTTTATGTTTTATATTTTGGGTGCTTAAAATAAAGGAGGAAGGAATGAAGTAATTTAATTTCTAATTTAATTTAACTAACTAACCAAGGTCTAACTAATCCTAACATAAGCATCAAATCCTACTTTTTGTACACATTTTAAACATGTATAACACTACTTGGTTACCAAATGTTAAGCGTTACTGGGATTACCAAGTGTCATGCACATGCTCCAAGCGGTTGTACTTATGTGCTTAATTAATTGCTATTTAATCTAGCTTAATTACTTAAAATTGTTAAATAAAATTGTTGAAAACATTGAATGCATGAAGAAAATATTTAATATAGCGAAAGTGCTGCAAGGTTTATCAGAAAGCTTGTCTTTTTTACTACACACACTGTCGTGCTCAGATAGAATAGTGTTCAAATAAAGATTCATACACTCAATAACTCCTATTGTAGGCACTTGGAAAAATATTCTAACTCTGGAAAAGAAAAATTGCAAGGGCTCTACTACCCTATGACAAAGATTCCCATAAATAAGGTAGTGAGCACATATTTATAAGTGAAAATAGACACTACATCAACAAGGCCACATCAACGCATCAAATCATGCGTCGACGGGGCCTAGTTGATGAGGCCTAGCAATGGGGCCCAGTTGATGTAGCCAATTTAAGATTCATCATTAAAGTAGCAAGGCTCAACAAAAAAAAAAGATAATAAAAAAGGGAAGTCTATTCACTTACCCTTTAGAAGTTGAACATGATAATAAGGAGAAACCTTGAACAAAAATTCCCACCTTGAATATTACCTATTCAATAAAAGTAGACAACCAAATGACATAGGTCTTTCTCTTAGCGAGGATAGCTTTCTTGGGTTCATGGAAAGGTTTGACTTGTTGTGTGTTAACCAGGTACTTTTTATTTGGGCTCTCAAGTTTGTAAATTAACATGGCCTTAGAAGAAAAAGCCTTATGAATGATGTAAGGCCCTTCCCACAATGTTTGGAACTTAGTTCGTTGAGGTACATGTGTGGGGTTTTAGTAGAGAGCCTTATCTCCAAGTTGAAATTTAACTTTCCTTATTCTTAGGTTATGTTGTTGTTTGCTGAATGGCTTGTGCACTTCATTTAAGAACAAGGCTACTAATCGGTTTTCATTTAGCATGTTAAGGTTAATTAATCGTTCTCTTTGTGCTACTCAGGTCAAGATCTAGGTCACATATTGTTGAAAGTGTATGAAGCTTAGATTAAATAGGAAGTGTTGGTATTTTTCCATACATCAGCTCATAGGGATAGTAGCTTATAGGGAGTTTTCATGTTAAGTAGTAGGCCTAGAGGGCATTGTTGAGTTTTGTGCTTCAGTCTCTCTTATATTTGCTAACAGCTCTCATTAAGATCTTTGTAATCTCCTTGTTAGTGACCTCTACTTGATCATTCGCTTGGGGGTGGTAGGATGTTGTTAATTTATGTTCAACCCCCAAACATTGCATGAGCTTGCAAAAATTTGTGCCTGTGAAATGGATTCCATTATTAGAAATCAATGCACATGGCACCCAAACCTATTTACAACATTTTTTTTATATAAACCACATAGTAGTAGATGATGTATAGTTAATTATGACTTCTACTTCTACCCATTTTATGTAGTAATCAATGACAATGATTATGTATGTCTTTCCATTTGACATGGGCGTAATGGAACCCATAAAGTCAGTGCCCCATATGTTGAAGGATTCTAGTGGTTGAATCCACTATTAAGGTCCCTCCAAGGATCTAAATGGATGTCCCTAAAGATGGTTGGCCAATAATACCCTGCCATCAGGATCTAAATGACCATGCATCTCCCAGCATAGTGACCTTTGCAAGGACCCTCATGAGCATCCTAGAAAACATGCAATTGATCAACATCAAGTACATACCAATGAACCAAGCCATCAACACACACCTTGTAAAGGTATTTTTTGATTTCCATGAAGTTTGGCCTAATGAAGAAATTGTTGTTTCTTCCTATACTCTAGATCTTGTGGCATCTATTTAGTGAGAAGATGAGTAAGGATGTCATCATACCATTTTGGTTTATCATGCACTTGTTCATTTATTGCACCTGTAAAGAGGAGTTCCTTAGAAAATTGGTCAAAAAGTGAGCTCTCCCTCTCTTTGTTATTCCATCATAATTGAGACAAGTAATCAGTGACCACATTCTCAGTTTTCTTTCGATCTATCATTATAAGATCAAACTCCTGCAAGATCACTAGACACCATATGATACAGGGGCTCATTGTTGGCTTGTTCATAAGAAACCAAATGGCACTATGGTTAGTGTGCACAAAAATTTTATATCTAAGCACATAGTACCTGAACTTCTCTAGAGCATACACCACCACCATTAGTACTTTCTCCATTGTGGTGTAATTTAGTTGTGCACCCATAATGCTTTGACTTGTGCAGTGGATATAATATGGACATTTCTTGTTATCCAACCATGTAAGCATGACTCCTAAGGCATACTTTGATTCATCTATCATTATATGAAATGGTATGGATCAGTCAAGTGCTTGTAAAATTAGAGTCTCTACAAGCTTCTGGTTGAGGCTCTAGAATGCATTTTCACATTCCTTGGTCTAGACAAATGGAGCATCTTTCTTTGTAAGCTCGACTAATGGTTTTGCAATCTTAGAGAAATTCTCTATAAAATGCCAGTAGTAGCCAATGTGTCCAAGGAATGATTAAACATCTTTAACAGTTTTTGGTTGGCTAGTTATTCCTTGGATGATGCTTATCTTTTTAGGATTCACTTGGATCCCTACCTGAGAAATTATATGCCCTAGTACAATACCCTCTTGGACCATCAAATGGCACTTCTACCAATTGAGCTAAAGATTTTTCTCCACACACCTTTTAAGCAGTTATTCAAGGTTGTCCAAGACATTCTCAAATGTGGTGTCATAGGTGAAGAAGTCATCCATCAAGACTTCCATCCTAGAACCAATTTGTTGCTAAAAAATTCTCAAGACCAAGCGTTGGAATGTTGCAGGAGCATTACACAGACCATAAGGCATCTTTCGATATGCAAAATTCCCCCAGGGACTCATGAATGTTGTTTTGGCTTGATTCTCTAGCACAATCTAGATTTTTTTATAGCTAATATAGCCATCCAGAAAGGTGTAATAGTAATGCCAAGATATAGTGTCCAACACTTGATCCACAAATGACAATGGAAAGTGAACTTTGAATGTTGCCATATTCAACAACTGGAAGTCAATGCAAACTTGCCACTTGTCACCTTTCTTTGGCACAATCATGAGTAGGCTAATCCAATTACTATTTGAAATGGGATAGATAAACCTCACCTTAAGGAGGTTTTTTATTTCCTTTTTGATGATCTATTTCAATTTGGGATTCAACCACTACTGCAACTAGCTCTTTAGCTTCATTGCTAGATCAATGTAGATATAATACTAGCATATCCTAGGATCAATCCCTATGAGTTCAGGATATGACCAAGCAAAGGCTGTTGCTCATTTATTGATCACCTACAACAACATCTATTTCCATTTAGAAGTAAGATTAGCATTGATGATTACTAGCTTGCCATTTTTCAAAAATGCATACTACATGTTGGTAGGTAGATTTTTCAACTCTAAGGGCTCTTGTTTAAAATTTTTAGGTATTTTCAACTTTCCCCAATTGGTATAATCATTTGCATCATTAGAGAGTTGGTGATTAACTTGCTCTAGTTCATCCATGTCTTCAACATAGGCACATGTCAGGCTCTTAGAAAGTTCCATGCAAAGTGTGTTACTTCCAAGATTACTTGTCAACCACTAGGTGTCCTCTTATTTTATGGTTACTACATATAGGCACCTTTGAATATCTTTCTCATTTGCACACTTCCTGCATGCCAAAATGGATTCTTTATTCATGAACCATAGTTTTTGCACGTAGTTTCACCTTGTATCACTGTATGTGATGCATGGAACTTGTTTTTTCTTGATATTTTCAAATTCATTCTCCTTGGAAATTTCCAAGGAGAGGTCTCTGATGTCCATTTGTGCATCAATAATGCTCAACCATGCCCTTTTTATAATGACTGGGAAGTCCCCCTTACAATTATTAACTTTGATTATTAGGAAATTAAAAGGATAAAACCACCCATAGACAATGGTCACAATATCTTCTACGAGTCCTAATGGAACAGTGATGGATTGATTTGCTAGTTCTAAACAGATGTTACTCTTCTTGAGAGGAGGTAGGTTCTAGGCATTGTACATTTTGTGAGAATTCAAATTAACTTTAGAACCTAAGTTAAGAAGAGATTTGCATGCCTCATTCCTAGAAATTTGCAAATAGATGAGAGGACTTCCAAGGTTAACTTTTTTCCTAGGAAGGTGACCAGCCTTGATCCATTTAGATACACCATGGATTAACATAACTATGTGGATCTTGGGAGGTGTCTCTTGAAAAAAATGGATGCAGAGAATGAAGGAGATATAGGACAACTAGCTACATAAGTAGGTGAGGGTTTAGTAGGGCTATTGGTTCAAAATAATGGTCTTTTATGGGATCTTGATTTTGAACCACTTGGATAAGGAGTTGACTATAAGTTAATGGCCCTAGTAGCATTACATTGTTGTAGCTAGGCTAGAAGCTCATCCTCCATGGATGGAGTAGGTGGTAATTAAGTTGAGGATGGAGGAGCATGTGCTAAGGGATGAGGAGGATGATAGGGATATGGGGTTTTCCATCTAGTAGATGGAGAATGAGTTCTGTAATACTTTGGAGGGTAGTAGTAATGCTGAAAAGAAGCATGACTAAAAGAGTCACACGGAGACATTAGTTGGTGATCATAGTACCCATATGAATTTGGCTGCCTATAAGGGTATTATTGCATTGGTGGTGGCATGCCCCATGATTGTGGGTGCTTCCACTATTGGTATTGCTCATATGGTTGTGGTGGATCTCCACTTGGATAATAAGCTTGTTGTTGCTAGTGGAACTACTTTAGATTGCCTTGAGGATAAGGCAATATTCTAGGAGGTTACCTCCTTGCCAGCCTAGGATTTAGTGTGTACACCTCAAACTCCTATAAGTATGACATAATAGGGCAACATCCTTTAGGAAATTCGTATTGGTCGATGTCACATCCATAATCACTTTTTGATTATGAATTCACAACCTCTTCTATTGCTATAGCTTTGTCCTTACCCCCTTGGTAGGCATGTTTAGCTTCTTTTTGCCTCTTACGGTTATGGTCACTACTTTGTTCTTTGGATTCTTTTGTAATTTTCATAGCAATTTGGAATTTTTCATCCAAAGAGTTTGATAATTTATTAACCTTGGCCAATATATCAGAAATTGATTTTTGAATTGGCAAGGTTTTTTGTTACACCACCTCATCAATTGTTGCCTCCTCGTCATTGTAGCAAAATTGGACCTCCCTTTTCCTAATGGAAGGATCCCTGTTATATTCCTTAGCACTTTCCTATTTTCTTAGCTCTCCTTCTTTTACTACTTGCTCTATCATCCTTTAGATCTTATGGACTCTTAGTTTTGATAATCTTTTGTGGGCATAAACCCCAATATTTCTTCTCATTTCTGATCTAAGTCCATCTATGATGTCATGAAGTTGTTCCTGCTGAGAATAACCATGGCTAGGACATTGATGTATGAGAGAATAGTATCTACCCATGGTAGTGTCCAAGGGTTCATGTGTTCCTTGCTTTCATCCTTAGATCTTCCTTCTTAGATTAAATACTTGGGATTGCGTCTAATATTTATCATTGAATAGCTCTAGCATTGTATGCCACCTACATCTGGCTCTAAGGATCGGTACCAACTTTCTACTTCCTTAATGAGTGTCTTGGAATAACTGCTTTAATTTCTGCTAATCATTTTCAATATTCTATATGGCATAGGCATTATAAAAGGCTTGAAGATGTGCTTGCAGATCAGAGTTATATCCCTCCTTAAATTTAGAGATATTGTTAATGTCAAGTCAATTGATATGACTATCTTTCACATGATTGGTTGGAATTTTTATTGCCTTTGCAATATTTAGCATACTCCAAGTTGCCAACAAAGGCTCATCATCATCATTATTTCAATGAAACCTATGATGTCTTCTGTTACCCCTTCATTCATGGTGGGCTTAGTGATCATTATTGTCTCGTTATTCACCTTCATCATGGTTGTCCTTTCTGTGGCATTTGTCAAAACTAGAATAGGAAGAAGAAGATGCAGATGAAGAGGGAGGAAGACTACCACCACCATGGTGTCTGTCACCTTCTCTATGCTTATCATAGCCATGTTCATTAGCTTTCTTATCATCTTAAAGCTTGCCTGAGCCCCTACTTTGACTTGCACTTTTTTCTAAACCCAAATTATTAATAGTGAATTGCAACTTCAAATTCAAGCCCCCATCACCAATATCAAGGGGTGGAGAATCTTCATGCTGAGAACCCTAAGATGGAGGATCCTCATTGTTATTTTGGTTAAGTAGAAATAAGGGATTAGTGAGTTGTTTCCCCTTCATAGCCTCATGGTGCTTCTTCTGGTCTCGATCTCTCCTGTGTTGTGTTTCAATGGGATGATAGTCTTAGTAGTCATGGTTATGCATAATGCATTTTTCTTAAAGACCCTAGATGCCCAATCTTCTAAGAGTTTGGAGCAGCATCCTAGGCACAAATCAATCAGGAGGCATTATAATGTTTCCCTCCATATCTCACCACCACAGTTGTTCATCCTGATGTAGGATGAGGGTGAATTCACGCTTGTAAGAAGAAGACAATTTAGTATCATCACGCTTGTAAGAAGAAGACATTTTTCAATTAGAATAAGATATTAATGTGCTTAAATTATTATATTTATTTTGATAACTATTTTTGACCTTAGGATTCATCCAATGATGTTAATGATTTTCACTATGCCTAGATAGTGCATGTTTCAAATAAAAAGAGTCCTCAACAAAAACACCAATGATGAATAACGAATACCCCTATGCTATCCAATACAGATCACTAACCATTCATGCATGATCCACTTGAATTTTGTGGACCATTTATCTTTTAGTACACTAGCCTCTAGGAAGTGAGCTTGCCCTAACAATCATTCATTGTCTTCCCAATTACATATGTCATATGCAAAGGTATGGTTAAGTCTAATCAAGGCATATGATTCTATTATTTTTATGTTTTATATTTTGGGTGCTTAAAATAAAGGATGAAAGGAATGAAGTAATTTAATTCCTAATTTAATCTAACTAACCAAGGTCTAACTAATCCTAACATAAGCATACAGTCCCACTTTTTGTAAACATCTTGAACATGTATAATGCTACCAGGTTACCAAATGTTAACCATTACTGGGATTACCAAGTGTCATGTGCATGCTCAAAGTGGTTGTACTTATGTTCTTAATTAATCACTATTTAATCTAGATTAATTTAGCTTAATTACTTAGAAACATTAAATAAAATTGTTGAAATCATTAAATGCATGAAAAAATATTTAATCTAGCCAAAGTGTTGCAAGGTTTATTAGAAGGCTCATCTTTATTACTGCACATACTACCGTGCTCAAGTACAATAGTGCTTGAATGAAGATCCATACACTCAATGACTCCTGCTATGGGCATTTGGGAAAATATTCTAACTTTGTGATGAGAGTGGTTACTCTAGCGGTTTATTCTAAAAATTAGAGTGGCAGTTTCTCTAAAATTAGAGTGCTAGTTTCTCTAATTATTAGAGTAGTTGCTCCTAAGCCTATAAATACAATGCCCAGGCACATAATTTAGTAGAGGGAGTCAAAAAGAAGTCTTTCAAAGAAGTCTTTTAAAAGTATTTTAGGAGTCAAGTTAGAGTGTTTTCCAACTGCTTGATGTAGGGGGTCTAAGTGTGGACAAATCTTTATTCGAGCATTGTGTACCTGAGCACACGTTGTGCATGGTAATAAAGACGAGCTCTTGGATTCATCCTTGCAGCACTTGAGATTTGTTTTCTTACTCATTTCCTTTATTTTATTTTCTTCTACATTTATTTTATTTTATTTTATGCACTTTACATTTATGTTATTAGCAGCAACAATACAATCAGTTCGAGCATGCATGTAACACTTGGTAACCTAGTAACGATTAGCATTTGATAATCCCAGTAGTGTTGCACTGGTTCCGGATGTGTACGGCAAGTGAGAATGGATACTGGTGTTAGGATTAGTTTAAAGCCTAGTTAATTAGTAGTTTAGTTAAATTAGTCACTTAGTTATCTCTCTCTCTCCTCCCTTATTAGCAACAGGACATAACAACATAAAAGCTATAAAAATCATATTCCTCAAACTTACTTAACCATACAATCATGACATACAAGTAAGTTTGGGAAGACAACAATCAACCAACCCGTTCTTGTTCCACAAGGGCACATAAGCACTTAGTCCTTGGAATTTGACTAGATCATGCATGAAATGCTTGTATTTGTATGGTTGAGCATAGAGGTACCTTGCCGCTCATCATTGGCACCGTTTTCGGGGACTTAGTAGTTGTTTGTGCGCTAACTAGAACATAGGAAATCATTCACATCGTTGGAACGAATCCTTAGGGTTGATTAAGGAAATAATAAACAAGGGTACGTTGCACACTGAACAGAAAAATATGTATCCTTCTTCATACAAAAGCGCTTCACTGTCTAGGTTTGAAATAGGAAACAATCAGTGACATAATACACATGACGTTGATTTGCCAGTCCCTCAACAAGTTCGAGTGGTATATATTCATCCTGATGAGTATATACTAGACTTCACCTTTATCCTCCATCAAGATGAACAATTGCATTAGCAAGACTTAGAAGGTAACATAGTGTTACCTCCTGATCGTTCAATCCTGCGCATGCTTCTTCATGCTCTCACACGAATTAGCATGCCAAACTTACACAAAAAATACATTGTGCAAGACCATGACTCGAGAGAATACCATCCCAAAAAGGCACAATGTCAAAGGAACTTGCAATAGGAGAGACATCATAAGTCTTTGAAGGGTAAGTGGTCCCAGGATGTCCCATAGGTCTTAAGCAAAAATGAGGGTGGTGAACCTACCTCAGGTAGTCATCCACACAACGATGTCCCTTCCCTTGACTTTGGCCAAGGGGTTGTGTATCAAAATCTTTATTCCACTATTCATAACCTAGGTTCTGATACCCATGGGCACCAAGGATCCAAAAAAGGAACACGAACTCATGATAAAGGTGGACATTCTGATTGCAATCACAATTGGGGCTGAGATTGCAGAAGAGAAGGTAGCAGACACTGTCATGGTGAAAGTTCTCCTTCTTCTTCACCTTCATCATCTCCTTCACCCTCTCCTTCAATATCTGGACATGGTCATAAAGAAAAAGACCATGGGGATAAAGGTAGGCAAAGTGGAAGTCATAGATGAAACAACTAGGAAAGGGGATGAGGGCACTCTAGAAAGTCATGACATAGAAGAAGGGAGAGTAGGGAACAACGTAGGCATCATAGATGTCATGGATGAGTCGATCATGATGAAACCCTACTCGCTACTTGAAGTATGTTGAACATAACTAAGGCTGTTAGAATTCCAAAAAGGCACCAAAAAGACATTAGGATCAAGAGATTAGATATGAATAATATCCCATGATTTGAAGGGGGATACAACGTTGAGCCTCAGAATCATTTACAAGCATTCCATGATGTATGTGCCTTACAAAACTGAGAGAACGAATGGCAAAAACTTAAGTTGTTCTCGCGGACACTAGTTATAGAAGTAGAAAGCTGGTACTGGTCCTTAGAACCAGAATCTATTCATAGATGGAGTACTATGTTAGAATTATTCAACGATAAGTACCAAACGTACTCCCAAGTGTCTAATCTGCGAAAGAAAATGCAAGGCTAGAAACAAGGAGTACATGAACTCTTGAATGTTGCCATGGGTTGATACTATGCACTATTACATCGTTTTCCTAGCCATGGTTATTTTCAAAGGGATCAACTGCACCATCTCGTGGATGGGCTTAGGCATGAAACGAGAAGAACCCTTGGGACTTATGCCCAAGGAAGACTATCCGAGCTTAGGTCCCATCAAATTTAAAGACTATTGGAGCAAGTTGCTAAGGAAGAAGATGAGCTACTGAAGAGAGAAAGTGTAGAAGAGTATAACTGAGATCCTTCCCTTTGGAAGAGGGGAGTAAGATTTTGTGAGGATGAAGAAGAGTCACCACTCGAAGAGATGGTGAATAGGAAAAATTTTCCTATCTAAAAGATGACATCAGAAGTTTCAGAAAAGGTAGACCAAATGTGGGATTCCCTAGACAATAAATTTCAAACTATTCTTAAAATAGTAGAAGAGTCTAGAGAGCAAGGTAGTGATTGTGAAGAAAGAAAAAGGAAAGAGGCTGAACATGCACGTAGTAAGGGTAAGGGCAAAGTTACCATCAATAAAAAGGTTGTGGATTTGAAAATAGACAATGATAGTGGATGTGAGATATGTCAATATGACCATCTTAAGGGATGTTGCCCTGTAATCTCACATCTACAGGAGTCTGGGGTGTATGCACTGAACCCACGATTAAACAAAAGGCAAACACCCCAAAGGTTACCTTATCCTCAAGGTAACCCAAGGTAGTTCCACCAACCCTTAACATATTATCCCAGTGGAACTCCACCACAACCGATTGGGCAATATCAACAATGGTAGCACCCACAATCATGGGGAATGTCACCACCAAGGCAACAGTATCCTTACTGGCAACCTGAACAGTATGGATATTACGTGTAGCAGCCAATCTCCCCATGTGACTCTACTGGTCACGTGACTCCTGAACCTCACTACCAAGACCATGAATATTATGGGACTCCCTCTTCTAGGAGTGATATTTTGCAAGCATATCATCCTTCTCATCCAACCACATCTCTTCCACCAATAGCTCCACTACCACCTGATCCCACGATACAAGGTGAAATACCTACCTAGCAGCAACAATGTAATGCCACAAGGGCTGTTAACTCTCAGCCTATTGTTGTATCCAACAACCACATGAAGAAAATACCTTTCTTTAGAACCAACAGTGCAACCAAGCCCTTGCAATCACAAGCGGTTGATTCCTTAGATGCCTCAGTATCAATCAAAACTTCAGAGTCCCCTTCAACTCAACCATTGCACTCAATGCATACAGTCATGCTAACACATGTTGTCACTGATTAGATCAAAGTTGGCAACCTTCCCAGGAAATTATTTGATCCTAGGAATCCTCTAATATACTTACAAATCACTGGAAATGTGTCATGCAAGGCTCTTTTGGATTCAAGTTTTGGTGTCAACTTGATTTCTCAAGAAATGTATAAGGCTTGGAACTTGCCTCCATTAAAAAAGAGAAACATCCATCTAGAGTTGGCCGACTAGTTCATCACTGTTCCATTGAGATTTGTGGAAGACATCAAGGATTTGTGGAAGATCGCTACTATAGTTTTTTGGATGGATATAGTGGATATAATCAAATATAAATAGTCCTAGAAGACTAAGCCAAGACTCCATTCACTAGTCCTTGGGGAACATTTGCATACAAATAGATGTCGTTTGGCTTATGCAATGCCCCTGCATCATTTCAATAACTAGTTTTAAGAATCTTCCAACAGTAGATAGGAAATGGTGTGGAGGTCTTTATGGACGACTTCTCCACTTATGGAGCAAAATTTGATCAAGCCTTGGACCGGTTGGAGCAAGTGTTAAAAAGATGTGTAGAAACCAATTTGAGGCTCAACTAGTAGAAAAGTCATTTGATGGTCCAAGAAGGCATAGTACTAGGGCAAAAAATTTCACACACAGGGATAGAGGTAGACCCTGAGAAAATCAAAATTATCCAAGGAATTACCTGTCAACTAAAAACTATCAAATATATTCAGTCATTCCTTGGACATACTAGCTACTATAGGAGATTTATTGAGAACTTTTCAAAGGATGCTAAACCATTGGTGAAATTAACGAAAAAGGATGTACCTTAAGTGGACCATGGATTGCGAATTAGCTTTTCAAACTCTAAAATAGAAACTAGTAGAAACACCCCATTCTACAAGTTCCTGACTGGTCCAAACCATTCCATATCATGATTGACATGTCCAAATATGCTTTAGGAGCTGTACTTACATAGTTAGATGACTAGAAGCATCCTTATTACGTCCACTGTGCAAGTAGAAGTATCGTTGGTGCACAACTTAACTACACTACCACAGAGAAAGAATTAATGGCTGTAGTGTTTGCACTAGAAAAGTTTAGACACTATGTATTGGGATATAAAGTATATATACATACAGATCATAGTGCAATCTGGTTCCTCATGAATACGCCAATGGTATGCCCTCGTATCATACGATGGCTTGTAATCTTACAAGAGTTTGATTTAACGATGATCAAACGCAAGGGCACTGAGAATGTAGTTGCTGATCATTTATCTCGATTGTGATGGAATAACAAAGAGGATGTGTATCCAATTTGTGATCATTTCCCTAATGAATTCCTCTTTGCTGGTGTAGTGAATAATCAATCACCCACAAAGAAAAACTGGTATAGTAGCATTCTTACCTATCTCCTCACCCAACAAACACCACAAGAGTTAAACCTTAAGAAGAAACAACAGTTTCTTCACCGAGCTAAGTACTTTATGGAGATCAATGGGCAACTTTACAAAGTGTGTCCCAATGGTTGGTTCGATGGTGTGTTCCTGATATAGATCAACTACAAGTTCTCCAAGATGCTCATGAGGGTTCTTGTGCGGGTCATTACACTAGGAGACAAACAACCATCAAGATTCTGCTTGTAGGATATTATTGGCCTATAATATTTTGAGACACCCATTGTTTTGTCCAATCTTGTGAGCGCTCTCAGCGTGATAGGGAAATGACTGCTGGAATGGAGGGTCTGCAACAATGGATTCAACCATTAGAACCCTTCGACATTTGGGAAATTGATTTTATGAGGTCGATTACACCAATGTCCAATGGAAAAGCCTATATCATTGTTGCTGTTGATTACCTAAATAAATGGACAGAAGCAGCTACTATTAAGGATTGTACATCATCTACAATTGCATGATTTTTTCAACAACAAATCATAAATAGGTTTGGTGTGCCTCGTGCACTTATTTTAGACAATGGTACCCACTTCATAGGTGTAACTTTTTAGAAATTAATGCAACACTTAGGGGTTGAGCATAAATTGACTACACCATACCACCCCCAAGTGAACAGTTAAGTAGAAGTCACGAACAGGGAGATTACGAAGATATTGAGAAGAATTGTTAGCAAGTTTAGGTGAGACTAGAGCACTAAATTGAAGGATGCTCTTTGTGCATACCACTCTACATGGAAACTCCCTATAGGATACTCTCCCTATGAGCTAGTGTACAGTAAATTACCAATGCTTCCCATTCAAATTGAGCTTCATACACTATCCATGCCATGTGACCTCAACCTTGACCTTGATCTAGCACAAAAACAATGGTTAGTAACCCTTAACTTGCTAGATGAAAATCGATTAGCTACCTTATCATCTAACGTATTGCACAAGGCCTTCAATAAAACATGTCATGACCTAAGAATTAGGAAAGTTAGAAATCAGCTAGGAGATAAGGTTCTCTACTGGAATCCCACACATGTGCCACAACGTACTAAATTTCAAACATTGTGGAAAGGACCTTATATTATTTATGCAACTTTTCCTTTAAGGGCCATGACAATATACAAACCTGCGAGCCCGAATAAGAAACTTTTGGTCAACGTGCAACAAACCAAAGCTTTCCAGGAGCTTAGGATAGCCAGTACACATGCTAGCTCTCTTGATGGACAACCTTGCTCACTATTTTAGATCTCCTCCTTTCAACTTAGTCATGGGGGAGATGGCCACCTATGCTAATCGTTCTAGGCCCTCAGTTCTTTTTGAATTTTTGTTTTACACATTTTCTGTATTACACATTCTTTCAACTTTTCTTATTTTTGTTTTACACCATCGTTCATGTTTTTACTATTTCTTTGTTTGCTTGATTTAATTTTATTCATCACCTAATATGTGCTCATGATGGTGGATTGAATTATATCATATTGATTGATACTAGTTGGTTTTTACCTTTGAATTGTGATGCTGAATTAAGGTATGGTTCTTTTGGTAAAACAAGCAATGAGTCCATGCTGTCCACTCATCCATACAACTCTATGATCTCCTTTGGCTTGGAATTGTATAGTCCCTCTTTTTCTAAGTAAAATTTTAATGAATTAGTCACTAGGTATTTTTCAAACCAAGGAAAGACTCAAAGGATGAAAAGGGTGTGACTTCAAGGGGATTCGATGCATTTGTGCTAACCATTCTCTTGGGTGCTTGGATGCTTTTCTTGAGTTTTCCGCCATTCTGACATTGTTCAGAAATTAGGAAGCCAGGTGAATAAAAATAAGTCTTTGCATGGTGTGGTTTTCATGCAAAAAAAAAGTGAGAATTTAAAGCACATCCCATAGACATAATAAAGAAATATGGGCAATAAGCATTGGTTATTGAACTAGAAAGACATGTTACCCATGCTTGAAGGTTCCCTCTAGCTAAGGCCCTTTCTCGCTTCCTACTTCTCCAACTCGCTCTCCTTGAAATGGTGGTGACTCTTTGTGGAAGCATTCTTGTTGCTTCAAGTGGATGGATTGGTTAAGTGTGTTGATGCGATGTCACTGGATGTAATTTGTTTGAGTCTGGATTTGGGATGAGTTCTACTCAGTTACATTAACCATAGAATACACAAGGGGCTTTACACAACCTTGTTCTTGGGATTCCATTCCATTCTCTCCTCTCCATCTTTCTTCCCATTTTCCACCTCATTGTTGGTTTTATCATTAGTCTATTCTGGGTTGATGCATTGTTTTTCTTTGGTGAATTCTTGTGGGTAAGTTTTTAACTCTTGCTTCCAAATGATATTTTTAGAGCCTACGGACTCTTTGATTTGCAGGTTTTTTAGGGCATAAAAGGTATGAGCCTACTTTGGGGAGGACCCATTGGCATTTCTTTTTGGTGAAATTTTTAACTTCTTTCCCTTAAACATTTCTTGCAATCAATCATTTCTTGTTTCATCCCCATCCATGACATCCATTTTATTGGTGTTGCCATTGATATTTTTTCCCATCTTTCTTATTCCTCATATTTTTCCATCTTATAGCTATCGGAGGTTCGCTCTTAGTCGTGGGGGCCCTGGCACAAATTTTTTAATTTTCTCCATTTTACTATTTTCCTAACCTCTACACCTTGTGTAGTCACCTATGTAAATCTCCAAACTAGTTTCTGCCATAACCACAACTCAGCCAATGCACTTCATATTGAGGCAAGGTATCAAATGCATTATGGTTTATCTATCCTTGCTCATTTGTGATTGTGTTGTGTGTGTAGATGGCAATCATACAAACAATGGACTGGGCTTGGAGGAAGCACTCAGGATGGCCCAGAACTGGAGCATTTACAAAAGGAGCAAGCCTGGTGGCATGTCTATGGATAAACAACAGAAGGCGTAATCTTAGCATTGGCGGCAACATGCTTCATTTTCTTTCTCTCTCTTTCTCTACAAGCTACCAAATAAAGGCTTGGATGTCATTTATGTATGAGTGTTTACCACAATGGTTATGAACACTAATGTTGTAATATGCTTATTGATCTATTCACTTGGCACGTTGAGTCTATCATCCCATTCCATTGTCAGTTGTCAATTAGTCAATAATCCCATACCTTCCCAATATTTTGTAAGGAACTTGAGGACAAGTTTTCATTCAGTTGTGGGGGTATGATGAGAGCAGTTACTCTAGCAGTTTATTCTAAAAAGTAGAGTGGTAGTTTCTCTAAAATTAGAGTGGAAGTTTCTCTAATTATTAAAGTAGTTGCTCCCAAGCCTATAAATACAGTGCCTAGGCGCACAATTTAGCAGAGGGAGCCAAAAAGAAGTCTTGGAAGAAATTCTTTCAAGGGAAGTCTTTTAGAAGTCTTTTAGGAGTCAAGTTAGAGTATTTTCCAATTGCCTACAGCAGGAGGTCTAAGTGTGGAGAGATCTTGATTCGAGAATTGTGTACTTGAGCACACCTTGTGTATGGCAATAAAGATGAGCTCTTGGATTCATCCTTGCAGCACTTGAGATTTTTTTTCTTACTCATTTCCTTTATTTTATTTTCTTTTGCATTTATTTTGTTTTATTATTTTATTTTATGCACTTTACATTTATGTTATTAGCACACACAGTACGATCACTTCGAGCATGCGTGTAACACTTGGTAACCCAGTAATGATTAGCGTTTGGTAATCCTAGTAGTGTTGCACTAGTTCAGGATGTGTACGGCAAGTGAGAATGGATACTGGTGTTAGGATTAGTTTAAAGCCTAGTTAATTAGTAGTTAAGTTAAATTAGTCACTTAGTTATCTCTCTCTCTCCTCCCTTATTAGCAATAGGACACAAAAACATAAAAGCTATAAAAATCATATGCCTCAAACTTACTTAACCATACAATCGAGACATATAGGTAAGCTTGGGAAGACAACGATCAACCAACCCATCCTTGTTCCACAAGGGCACATAAGCACTTGGTCCTTGGAATTCGATCAGATCGTGCATGAAATGCTTGTATTCATATGGTTGAGCGTAGGAGTACCTCGCCGATCATCAGTTTGGGGAAGAAAAACTGCAAGAGCTTTGCTACACTATGACAAACATTCCCATAAATATAGCGGGTGAGTGCGTATTTATAAGTAAAAATATACACTATGTCGACAAGGCCATGTCAATGCATCAAATCATGCATCGATGAGACCTATTTAATGGGGCCTAGTCAATGGGGCCCATTTGATGTAGCCAATTTATGATTCATCATTAGGGTAGCAAGGCTCAATGAAAAAAGATAATAGAAAATGGAAGTCTATTCACTTACCCTTTAGAAGTTGAACATGATAACAAGGAGAAACCGTGAACAAAATATCCTACATTGAATATTACCTATTCAACAAAAGTAGACAACCAAATGACATAGTTCTTTCTCTTAGCATTCATGAAACCAAAAACTTGAAAAATATTGTCTAAAAGGAAAAACCTTATTTCTAAAGTTTACTAATTTTCTTCCATTTTTTTATTCCCCCTTTTTAAATGACACTAGATAGTTTATTCTTCTTATTTCTGAGTAATCCACTAGTTTTCTTCTACTTTTATTCTTCTTATATTTTAGTGTTTTGACAATGTGTGTTTTCTCCTCTTTGTCCATTTTACATGCATTCTTTTTGCCAAAAGTGTTTAGCTGATAAGATTTCTTTTATTAGTTTTCTTATGGTTGCCATTTTTTTCTTGAATTCTAGGTAGACATATCTAATGGTGATCTCAATGTAGTATCTTAAATTCTATGTTGCATGAATCTCATGATATATTTGACGATGGTCTTACTAATTTTAAAATAATAGTTGTGTAGTGTCAATCTTATCTATAAGAATGCCTATGCCAACAATTATTAGTTTCCACGAGTTCAGAATCAATTGTTAAAAGTAAGTATATAAAAAAGTGGATACATAGGATAATAGAGTGGGTGACATGTTTCTTACCATAACTTCATATGTTACTTCTATTTCTTTGAAATCTACCCATAGATCTATTGTTCATGTTCTTTATAATTTTGGGGAACTTGATTGGTAGAGATCTACGTATTAGGGGATCTACTTATTCTAAAAAGTACCTTGCAAACAAAAAGCTTAACACAAAAATTATACTTTTTCTAAGATGGGTGCATCTTATGAATACCTTACTTTTAGGGTTAATTATTATTAAAATAAGTTAATCGGATTAAAAATTAATCTTTATGCACACTATAAAATCTATAGATTTTAACATTGAATGTTTTATGTCAATAATACACATCTTTACAAAGTAATTAATAATTTTTGAATTAATTATATATTCATTAAAATAAATACCTTAGAACCATGGAGAAATAGTTGCCCATCATAGTAAAAGGGTGCATTAGAAATTACCCTCCAAATGAAAAATTAGAAGCCTTTCAAATTTTACCATTGCAAGGATAGGAAAGTCATCTGTGAATCTAAGGGTTGGGTCACCTATTACATGCGAATTTTTGTTTACATGAAAAGCATGCATCAATGCACAAAAATGCATTGTTGAATAAGCTTAAGTAAGATGTCAATAGACAAGTCAAGTACACAAAGAACCACTAACTTCCCCATAGCTATTTTTTTTTTTTTGGTTGTAAGATTATGTAAAGTTTCTAGTAGTACTTTCTCTCCACTCAAGTTACATTTTTTCTTTTTTCTTTTTTCCTAATTCTTCTCCTTTGTATGTTAGATTTATAAATGAAGAAACAAAAAATTAGAATATAGATAAAATTCTAAGGGCGTACAAATATTCTTCAAGTACTCTTGTGTGGATAAGATAATTTTATAAGTGCTCACATACTTTTTTTAGACAAAAAAAGAAAAAAGAAAAAAAAGAAAAATAAAAAAACAAAGTCAATGATATATGCACTAATTTTCTTACCATATGCGTGGGGCTATGAGACGATGGTGGCTTTCCAAGGATGCTATTGCTAAGTAGTCAAATATCCATGAACTTTAAACTCTAAAGTAAGTTTAAAATGGAGGGATAAACATAGAAAAAATATATATGTTTTTAAATTTTAATGTTAAAATATTAAAAAAATAATTATAATTTATTGTTTGAAAGCTGATTCATTCTGGAGTAATTGTTGACAAATAGATATGACTCAACAAAATGACCAACTTAACAAGTGGACATGATTAATTCTCCAACTTTTTAAACATTTTCTCAATACTTAAAGATTATGAAAACAAATTCTGGAAGGTACATAATCATATTATATATTTAATGATTAATTAAATGAACACGAAAATCAACTCGGTAATCCTCCATAATAATTATATATCTTTTTCCTGTATATAGCTATGACAGCTCTTATTTAATTTCTGATCATTTTGACGATTTTCAAAAATCATCAAATAGTTCATGAAAATTTTTTCAGAAAAATTTAAACCTAACCGCAGGACATGGTGCATTAACACTGTATTCCATCGTGTAGACTAGTTAGCTTTGTACCTGGATTTTTGCAAAAGCATCATTACAGTCTTATTTTATTCAATTAAAAATTTTACAATTATACTTGGATTCCAATTTTAGCGAATGAAAACACTGTATGCCATTGCCAGGAACAGCCCTCGCATTCACCCGTTGTAGACTCTGCAGAGCGTAAAATTAGAACTTTTGGTGTGCAAAATCTAATTTGCCAACACCGTTTGCAACGATTGACACCGGTGCCTTGCAATATGTCACCGTATAAACGCGAGCTTTTAATTGAAATTGCTACGGGATATCTTTGGTCAAATTCAAATCAAGCTTTAAAACTAGCATTGTTACGTACAGTAGCAGATATTGTAATAATGACCTAAATACGTAGCGTCTTGCGACTTGCAAGAATCTAGCCTCTACAGAGAGGAAATTTCTACTTATTTATTAGCTGCTGAATCAGGCCTAGACGCCCAGTTCACATTGGCAAACCAACCTAACCTATTTTATGGATGCATGCACTGCCAACTGAAAATTTGAGACTGTTTTAAAGAGAATGAGCCTAACGGCAATCCACCTTGCAGTATTCTGTTAGTGTTTTTATGGAACCAATCTGGGCTTTTCGAGTTCATTCCTGTCCTTCCTTTTTGAGGGCCTTTATCTTGCAAAGTCGTTACCACTGCAGCACAGCATAGCCCTTTCCTGTCGCTCCTTCTCAACCTGTTATACCTATTCCCCTATTTTGATTAGTTGTAGTGGTGATTCTATTTCAAATTGTTAATTACAAATTTAGTAAAAAAGTATTTATTGGTTCACAAAAAGGTTTCATGTGACTTCCAAGATACATTTATTTTAACCTTTCTCAGTTTTCTTCTCATTTCCAAATAATCCACTACTTTTCTCTAGTATAGCTTTCTTCGGCCTTCATAAATTGTCCACCATTTTTTAACTATGCTAAATAGTATCTTTTCTCTTTTCTTAAGGCACCCCATTCCAACAAAAAATAAAAAGCAAAGTCTATTCACTTACCCTTTGGAACTTGAACATGATAATAAAGAAACCAGCCTTGTGGTAGTAGTAGTGGGCAAAAAACCACCTTGAAAACTTAACCATTCAATAAAATTAAACATAATAAATGTTGATGTATAAATTTTGGATGCACCAACACTAGGAAAAACTCGTTTGAGGAGACTATTGCCTAGGGCACCTCCGTATGGGTATGGAAACCTAGGAATAGGGCACCTCCGTATGGGTATGGAGAAAGCTATATGATGTTTCAAAAAAAAAAAAAAAATTTAAACTAAAAAGTTGGAAAATTTGAATAACAACTATTTTGAAATTCAAGACTTTATGTAATATAGTAGGTAAGTAGAAAATTTAAACTTTTCCCTCATCCTTGTTGCTATTGTCAGTTCATACCATCTCATTGCCATAGACATTGTTACAAACAACACTGCTCATAGCCATTAAGAGAGAGAGAGAGAGAGAGAGAGAGAGAGAGAGAGAGATATTGCTGTTGTTCACTCCACGTGCTGTAGACACATCATTCGTAGCCTTTGTTTCTTGGCATGCACATTGTTATGTCTACCATGCGCATTGTAGGAGAGAGGAGAGGTTGGACCCACTTGTTGCTATCTACCATAGATGCACTTACCGCAGATGCTGCCGTTCGCATGCCACTTGCCATTAGTGGTAGAAAACCTAGGGAGGCTGCCTGCTATAGCTTCACTACCGCTGAGAGAGACCACTTGTTGCAATGAATGCCACATGCACACAGTTAGAGACCAACGTGTCGTACACCTCGTCTGCTATGCATGCACGTCGCCTTCATCGTCGAAGAGAAAAATAGAACCTCACGCATCCCATTGCTTGTGATGCGCAATTAATGCTACCACCACCATCACCACCCATAGCTAGAAGAGAGGCTGCCAGCTATCATTCCTGTAGCTGCTATGGGTACTATCATTATTGCAGGTTTCCTAGTTACTGCTTGGGAAAGGGGAGGGCCATCATAGCCTGCCACACACCCCGCTGCTATTGATGCACTGCTATATGCACTTCTACATTTGCCACTACTACCTCAGGAGCTTACCTACCTATCATATGCTGCACAGGGAGGTCGCTTGCTACTATCACCTATAGTTGCCATGTGCTACCATTGCTATTGCAATCACCACCATCATGCATCCTATCAGAGAAGGAAGAGGTTGGTCGATGACGAGATGCCAAAGAAAGAGAAATCGTCATCTGCTGGTTTCCTTTGGAGAGGGGAGTCCTCGATAGATGATTCACCTACTACTTGTTGCTTAGCCCCCCCACTGGTGCTGAGAGTTCTTGATGAGAGAGAGGTTGGCCCCAAATGTGAGAGAAAGGTTGGCCTTGATGAGAGAGAAGTTGGCCTCCAATGTGAGAGAGAGGCTAACCTTGATGAGAAAGAGGTTGGCCCCAATGTGAAAGAGAGGCTAGTGAAATACCACCAAATTTGGAGCTCCCAAGTCTCAACTAAAAATATGGCTATGTCAAAATTTGGCAAATTTTGTCTAAGTGTTGAAACTATGCTCCCATTACTGAGACTATGCTCTAGAGCATAGTTAGCATAGTTGGCATTAATAGTCCATATTTACAAAATTTTTCCAAGTATCAATAGCAGTTGCAAATTTTTCTAAGTGTCCTAACTACGCTCTCCCTGCTAGGACTATGCTCTAAAGTGTAGTCAGCCTTGGGATGACCAGTTTGCAAATTTCCCTAAGTGCCAGCCAGAGGTTGCTGAGCATGTATTGGATGGACAAAACAGTTTGGTAGATTTTCAAACTTTTAGTGCTATGTTCCAAAGCGTAGCTAGCATAGCTTGCATGTAGGCATCAATTTTGTAAGATTTTTCTAAATGTTTAGGCTATGATATCCCTACTGAGAGTATGCTTTAGAGCATAGTTAGCATAGCCAACACTAAACTTCACTTTTTTGCCAGATTTGCCTAACCCCTAGGGCTATGCTTTAGAGCGTAGCTAGTGTAGCCATACAGAACTACCTCCAGAAGCTTCTAAAACTCAACATTGGTTGGCATATTAGCTTCAACATCCCTTTGGCAAGTAGAATCAACAAGTTTTCATTTCTTTTGCATCCCTCAATTTCCCCTAGTTTGTACCTACACTTAACACCATTCTTGAGAGTGGGCAACGGAGTCCTAGAGGGTAGTCTCCAAACTATACTATTTTGCATTATTGTTAGGTACATTGTGGTCTATTCGGCACTTGCACATGCAGCCTCGATAGCATAGTCATAGTCAGGCAATCTCATAGGGTCCATTGGAGCACACTAGTAGAACACCACTTTGCTTTAGTGGGAGCATAGCTGGGGTCAGCGTAGTCCCAACTATCCCTTTGCCATGTGCTGCTTGATCTGTGATTCACACTAACCCTAGCACTATCAATACCCCTGTGGCTCATGTTTTAGGGGTTGGTAATTTTATTTAGTGGTTCGCATTTTAACATTTAAATTGGCATTTTTAAACACTCAACTAGCAAAGCACCCTTGCACCTGAGCACACTTAGCACCTTGGTGAACTTCAAGACTTCAGTGCACACCATTGGATGCTGCCTAGCACACTGCATGCCATTTAAGCTTGGAGGACACCATGGTAACCAACTTGGCAAGCTTAGAATTCATGGTGGATGTTAGTCTACATAGCCAAACACCTTGAGATTGTGACTACGTTGCCTACTGCACTTGTTTGTATATTGCCTACCTCCTCACCTTTTCTTTACAGTTGACTATGCTCCTCCCCGTTTGGGGTTGTGCCATCTTCCATTTAGCTCACATTTTGTGCATGTTTCACATTTTTCATTCATTCATGGCATTTTACTTGCATTTTCACTATTCATGCATTTGTTTGCATGTTTGCACCTCTGTTTCATGCTTAAAACTTTGACTATGCTCACCCTCGCAAGCATTGCAGACACTGCATAACACCTTAAAACATGTTTTTTCGTATCACTTGTAAGTTCCAATTCGATCGACAAGACCATTCTAGGCACTCTGCTTCCATTATTCTAGTAGGCCCTTACACAGGAGCGAGGTCAATTCTGTGCAATTGCAGAACTCTCGATGTCCCATTCCAGCCTTTCATGTTTTCGATTGCTACAGGTTTTTGGTGCTAGAAGGAGGACCTACAACATTTCCTTCTACAGCCAAATCCCTTGGTTTTTGCCTTGCGTGCTCTCTGTACTTTGTACATATTGGTCCTTGTTGTTGGTTCCCCTAGAACTTTGCTCGGCAACACCAGTGTTCACACTTGGTCAAAATTTTGGATCTCTAGTAGAGCGTAGCGAGCATAGTTGGCTCTGAGTGTAGTCCCAGAGGTAGCCATTTTTCAATGCATTTACACTTAGTCATTTCTGATGTGTTTTAGAGTTAGTTATTTTTTTTTGCATTTTCTACACTTATCATTTTTCTACATTTTAGCACTTAGCCATTTTCACTCCTTTCTCGCACAAGCATCATGAACCCCGAGCAACCCTCGACCTTTACTTTGGGCATAGTCGTGTTCTGACTCGTACAGTAGGAGTTATCAATTGACGTTTCATGAGTGGCAAGGTACCCCTACACTCAACCATATGAATACGAGCGTTACACGCATGATCTGGTCAAACTACACAGACTAAGTGCCTACAAACCTTATGGAACACTTAAGGTTAATTGTTCGTTGTCTTCCCAGACTTGTGTTTGTCATAGTTGTATGGTTAAGTAAGTCTGAGGTATGCGATTTTTATGTCTTTTCTGTTTTATCTCCTATGCTAAGAGGTGAAGGGTGAAGAGACTAATTGACTAAATTTAACTAACTAACTAAGCCTTAATTAACCTAGCATCACTCATCCATTCCCACTTACCGTTCACACCCTAAACCAATGCAACCTTGGTTACCAAACACTAGTCGTTGCTGGGATTGCCAAGCGTAACGCATGTGCTCGAAGCAGTCGTACTGAATGCACTTAACTATGGGAGAAGGGTTGAGAGAGATTTAATTCACTAATAAAGCATTTAAATGATAAATAATAAATAACAATAAATAAATTCCTATTTAGCTTAATCCATGCACTGCAAGGTTTATCCAAGAAGTTCGTCTTTATTTCCGTACACAAACTTGTGTTCAAGTACAATATTTGCTCGAATAAAGATCCGTTCACTTTGGAGCTCCTACTATGAGCACATGGAAATTATTCTATCTATGGAGAGGTAAAACTGCCAAAGTTTTGCTATGGTCTAGGCCTAGGATGAGAAACAAGGGAGAGCCGCCTCTTATTTATAGACTTGGCGGTGCACCGCGATATTGCGAGGGATGCGATATCACATCCCATCATACCCTCATGACTGAATAAAAACTTCTCCTTGAGTTTCTTACAAAATATTGGGAAAGTATGGGATTATTGACTTGAATGGAACTAATGGTGAATGGGATGACATGTGAACGGATCATCATTACAGATAAAACAAAATTGGTATTCATGAAAACAAGAGTGAACACCTTATACATTTGACATCAGACCTTATTTGGCAGCTGAGAGAGAAGAGAGAAGAGAGAAGAAGTCTGCTGCTGCCAACGCCAAGATTGTGCCTTTTGTTGTTTATCCATAAGTGCACCATCGATCTTGCTCCTTGCATAGCTGCTTTAGCGCCGATCCATTCCAAATGTTCCCTCCAGATCCAATCCATTGTTGCATGATTGCCATATGCATACACAACATAGTCTTTATATTAGCAAGGGTAAATGAATCACAATGCAGTTGATACCTTGCTTTGGTGAAAGGTCCATTGGCTGGGTTGTGGTATGGCTGATACGGATTTGGAGATGTAAGATTGGTGACTACCAAAGGTGTAGGGGTTAGGAGAAAATTGAAAAAATTAGGTCTGGACCCCCATGACTAAGAGCGAACCTTCGATAGTGATAGAATGGAGAAAGAAAAAGAACAAGAAAGATGGAGAAAAAGAGACAACTATAATGTCGATGAAATAGATGTCAAGATGGAAATGAACAAAATTGGGTTGATTGCAAAAATGTTCAGGGAAAGAATTTAACTAGTGCACCAAATAGGAATGTCAGTGGATCCTTCCCAAAGCAAGCTCATGCCCTTAATGCCCTGACAAACCCACTTGCAAAGAGTCCGTAGGCTCTAAGAATTTCATTTGGAACAAGAGTTAAAGTCTTAACCACAAGAATTTACCAAAAAGAAAATAATGCATCCACCAAAATATACACTAATGATACAACCGGCAATGAGGTGAACAATGGAGGAAGAATGATGGAAAGAAGAGAATGGAATGGAATCTCAAGAACAAGGTGGTGTACAGCCCCTTGTGTAGTTAATGATTAATGTGACTTGGAAAATTTCATTCCAACTCCGGCCTCAACAAACCACATCCAGTGACTTTGCATTAATGCATTCGGCCAAACCATCCTCTTGAAGTAACAAGAATGTCTTCACCCAAGAGCCACCACCATGCCGATGAAACGAAGGAGGAGAGAATGGGAAGCGAGAAGGGATTTAGTTAGAGGGAACGTTTTTATTTTAGTTCCATAACCAGTGCTTGTAGCCCAATTGATTATTTTGTGTAAGGGATGTGCTTTGAATTCTCACTATTTTTTTTTGTTTTATGTGTTTATGCGTGAGAACCACACCATGCAAACACTTTGTTATTTTTATTTTCTCAACTTCCTGATGATTGAGTAACATTGAAATGGTAAGAAAACTCAAGAAGAAAACATCCAAGAACCCAAGAGAATGGCCAACACAAATGCATTAAGTTTCCTTGAAGCCACACCCTTTTCAATCCTTGAGTCCTTCCTTAGTTTGAGAAATGCCCAGTCACTGATTCGTTATAGTTCTTATTATTGAGAAAGGGATCATATAGTTCCAAGCCAAGAGAGACAATAGAAATTGTGGATGTATGGATGAAGTGGACTCATTGCATGTCATATCAAAAGAACCATACCTTAGTATCAACATCATAATTTAGAGGTAAAAACCAAACATTAGCAATCAATAGGAAAATGTTTCATACCATCATGAAGAACACTTATTAAATAACAAACTTACAATATGGATAACACACATACACACACACACAAAATGAAAAAGTATAACGATGTTGTATAACAAAAACAAGAAAAGTTAAAGAAATTTGTAAAACAAAAATGTGCAAAACAAAAACGTGTAAAACAAAAATGTGTAAAAAAAAACTAAAAATAACTAAGGGCCCCAAATGATTAGCATAGGTGACCATCTCCCCCATGACTGAATGGAAAGGGAGAGATCCAAAATAATGAGTGCCTGTTTGAATTTCTTAAAAGTGTCCAACTTCTATCGATTGATGTTTTCAGGTTAAGGGGTGGAAGTTGGCGATGCTCATACTCCAATGTATCTATGCCTTCGTTGTTGGCATGAGTTATTCCCCCAGTTTGTTCCATGCATGTTGGTGGGTTGCTCTTTTGATTAGCTATCAACCATGGGGTTTCCACTTGTTGCGTGGTTGCTACATACAGGCATCTTTGTATCTGAGTTTCTAGGGCACACCAGTTGCATGTAGGAGATGCTGAGCATTCCTCTATGCCATCACCCTCTGAGTCACTGTATGTGATGCATGGAACTTTCTTCTTCTCAATCTTTCCATAAATGTTTACCTTAGATATTTCCAAGGAAATATTGTGGATTCCTAGGCATGCGTCTATTGTACTTAGCCATGCCCTTCCCATTATAATTGGGAAGTCCCCTTTGTTACTGTTGACTTCTATCACCAGGAAATCAGTTAGGTATGACCAACCACACACAGTAGTAACAATGTCCTCCACCAATCCCAAGGGAATGATGATGGACTGGTTAGCCAGCTCAAGTTGAATATTACTCTTCTTGAGTGTGGGCAGGTTTTAGGATTTATACATTTCTCGTGATATTAAGTTGACTCTGGAACTTGAGTCAAGAAGAGCCTTATGAGGCTCATTCCTGGCGACTTGGAGGTAGATTATGGGACTTCCAGGATTAGAGAGTTTCCTGGGAAGGTGGCCCACCTTGATCCAGTTGGTAATGGTATGAGTTAACATAACCATATGCATTGAGCTCTGTTGTTGGTTTGAAGGGAGCTCCGAAGCCTTATTTGTTGGAGGAGCGTGTACAGACTCAACCACTTGTGGTTGTGAGAGCTTGTTTGGGCTTTTGGTTCTGAAGAAGGGTCTTCTCTTTGTATGATTGTCAAAACCAGCAACGGGTTGAATGTTTATAGCTCTCGTAGCATTACGTTCCTGTGGTTGAGTGGGGAGTTCCCCTTGCATTGTTCGAGTGGGTGGTATTGTAACTAATGGTGTGAGAGTGGCGGATGGATTCTGAGGATGGTATGCATGTGGAGTGTCTCCTGGAGGAGAAGGAGTCCTGAAATACTCCCAAACTTGGTAGTGACATTGGGGGGTTGCATGAACGATAGAGTCACTTGGAGAAACTGGTTGCTACACGTAATAGCCATAAGGATCGGGTTGCCGGTAAGGGTATTGTTGCCTAGGCAATGGCATCCCCCATGACTATGGGTGTTGCCACTGCTGGTGTTGCCTGATAGGTTGTGGCAGAGTTCCACTTAGATAGTACGTTAATAGTTGGTGGAACTATCTTGGGTTACCTTGGGGATAAGGTAACCTTCGGGGTGCCTGCCGTTTTTTAAGTCTTGGGTTGAGTGCGTACACCCCGGACTCTTGCAGATGTGAGATGATTGGGCAACATCCCTTAGGATGGTCATATTGGCAGATCTCACATCCACCATTATTGTCTATGTCAGAATCCAAAACCTCATTGGAGATAGTCATTTTTCCCTTACCCTTGCCATGTGCATGGCTTGAATCTCTCCACTTTTTCTTATCATGGTCACTACTTCGTTCCTCCTTAGACTCTTCTACGATTTTCAGGAAAAGTTCAAGTCTACTATCTAAGGAGTCCTATATCTATTCTATCTTAGCTGGCACTTCTATTGTTAACTTCTGATGCAGCAAGGTTTTTCTATTCACCAACTCTTTGAGTGATGACTCATCCTCTTCATTACAGAATCTTACTCCTTTCTTTCAAAGGGAAGGATGGCGGTTATATTCTTCCGTGCTTTCTCTTTTCCATAGCTCCCCTTCTTCTTTAGCTACTTGCTCCAACAATCAATGAATTTCATGGGATCTAAGCTCAAATAATCTCCCTTGGGCATAAGTCCCAAGGGTTCTCCTAGTTTCATGTCTTTGCCCATCTACGAGGTGGCGGAGTTGATCCCGTTGTGCATAACCATGGCCCGGGCAATGATGTAACAATGCATAATACCAGCCCATGGCAGCATCCAAGGGTTCATGAGTACCTTACTTCCATCCTTGGATTTGCTTACGCAAGTTGGACACTCTAGAGTACGTTTGGTATTTATCGTTGAACAACTCTAACATCGTACTCCATATCCTAATGGTTTCCAGCTCTAAGGATCGGTACCAACTCTCTGCTTCCTTTATGAGTGTCCTAGGAAACAACTTTAATTTCTACCACTCGTTTTCTATGTTCTGCAAGGTGCAGGCATCATGGAATGCCTGTAAATGATTTTTTGGATCAACATTATATCCCCCCTCAAACTGTGGAATATTATTCATGTCTAAGCGCTTGATCTGGCTATCTTTTTGATGCCTTGTAGGTATTCTAACTGCCTCCGTTACACCATACTTCAGGTGGCAAGTAGGGGTTCATCATGATCATCTCTTTCATGACGTCTATGATGCCTATGTTGTTCCCTACTTTTCCTTCTTTCATGCCTTGATTCCCTAGAGTGCCCTCATCCTCTCTCTCGACTCTCTCGTCGAGGTCTCTCATTTTGCTTACCCTTATCCTCCCCGTTATGCTCTTTGTGGCTATGCCCTGATGTGGAAGGAGAGGGTGAATGGTGTGATGAAGGAGAAGAAGAAGGGGAACCATCGCCATGACGATGTTTCTTACCTTCTCTTCTGTGGCCACGGCCCCAATCGTGATGATGATCAGAATGCCCATCCTTGTCATGTGTTTTCATTCCTTCGGTGAATAGTTGGCATTCACAGGGATCAGAACTAGGGTTATGTATCGTGGAGCGTAGGTTCTGATACCCCACCTTCTCACTATCGTTAGGAGGAGGAACATCATTTGATGGAGAACCCGTTATAAGTGGTTCACCATCTCCAATTTCACTTAGGACGTGCAGGACCCCTTTGCCCTTCAACAATGTATGGTGGCTCTCCTGCCTCGAGTCCCTTAGACATTGCACTGCTATGGGATGGTAATCCCTTATGTCATAATCTTTTGCAACATATTCAGCATATAATTCCTTCATGCTTATCCATGCAAGAGCACAAAGAAGCATGTTAGGGACTGCCCGATTTGGGGGTAACACTATGTTACCTTGCAAATCTCTCCAACGTAGTTGTTCGTCTTGATGAAGGATAAAGGTAAAATCAAGTATATACTCATCATGATGAGTATATACCACTCGGTACTATTGAGGAACTGGCAGATTTTGGTTATGTGTGTTAGATCGTTGACTGTCTCTTGTATGATCCCTAGGTGGTGAATTACTTTTGTTCGAAGAAGAAGACATTATTATTTTACTTGGTGTGTTGATTAACTATTATATAACTTTTTGTTTAATTAACCCTAAGGGTTCGTTTAAGCTCCCAATGATGTGGATAATTTCCTATGTTCTACTTAGCGCACAAACAACTTAGTCCCCGGCAACGGCGCCAATGATGAGTGGCGAGGTACCCCTACACTCAACCATAAGAATACGAGTGTTACACGCGTGATCCAGTCGAACTCCATAGACTAAGTGCCTACATGCCTTATGGAAAACTTAAGGTTAATTTTTCATTATCTTCCTAGACTTGTATTTGTCACGGTTGTATGGTTAAGTAAGTCTGAGGTATGTGATTTTTATGTCTTTTCTGTTTTATCTCCTATGCTAAGAGGTGAAGGGTGAAGAGACTAATTGACTAACTTTAACTAACTAACTAAGTCTTAATTAATCTAGCATCAGCATCCGTTCCAACTTACCGTTCACACCCTGAACGAATGCAACCTTGATTACCAAACGCTAGTTGTTGCTAGAATTGCCAAGCGTAATGCACGTGCTCAAGCAGTCATACTAAATGCACTTAACTACGGGAGAAGGGTTGAGAGAGATTTAATTCACTAATAAAGCATTTAAATGATAAAAAATAAATAACAATAAATAAAGTACTATTTAGTTTAATCCATGCACTACAAGGTTTATCCAAGAAGTTCGTCTTTATTTTCGTACACAAACTTGTGTTCAAGTATAATATTTGCTCGAATAAAGATCCGTTCACTTTGGAGCTTCTACTACGAGCACATGGAAATTATTCTATCTTTGGAGAGGTAAAACTGCTAGAGTTTTGCTACAGTCTAGGCCTAGGATGAAAAACAAGGGAGAGTCGCCTCTTATTTATAGACTTGGCGGCGCACCACGATATCGCGTACGTGATATCACGGGGGAGAACGCGATATCGCATATGCGATATCGCGGGGTATGCGATATCCCGACGGATGCGATATTGTGGCCCATGCGATATCGTGTCCCATCAACGTTCCTAGGGGTCCTATCCTAGCACAAAGACAATCTCTTAGGTTACCTAAGTTGCCTCTTGAGATCATTGTAGCGGCTGAAAACGTCGTTGGCTGGAACACTGAGAGGTTGCCAGGCATATAGCCTAACCCCGAATCCGTGCGAGGGTCCTACTAGGGAAAACAAAAACAGGGTGTCCTGAACAATATAGTCAATTAGACAGGGACTTAATCAGTGTACAATAACCTTTCATAAATAATATTCTTGAGATGTTATTTGATGAGATTGAGGTACAGAAGGCCGTCATGCAGAATAGTAAGAGCGTAGCGAAATATGTAACTGAAACAATAAATGTAAACTGATAGACAATGATGCAAAATATGGTGAAATGAAATGAAATGAGCTCAAGTGAGCAAATGCACTACCCCAAAATTAGGGGATCCAATCTTTGTTTGGCTGGAGAAGGTGTACAACTGATGGGCAATGTGGATGGGCATAGCTTACAACGTAATAGTATGGTCATAGCTCCTTCACTGTTGCCAATGGCCTACTAATGGGAACTGGTGAGTTGGTGCTTACTGGGCTAGGAGAGATCTATGAGTTGTTGCTACTAAGGTTTGCTATTCGTTAGCCTTTTGCTTGCCAACCTCTTTGCCAAAGCCAATCGCCAGAAAGTCAAATGCCAAAATGCCAATTGCAAGAAAGCCAAGTCCAAGAGCCAACCTTCGAAGCCAACCTTTTGAACATTGTTCGCTAGGGTATTTATAGGGCCTGGAGCAAGAGAAAGACATGGTCTAGATGCCACATGTCCTAGTTCCCACATGGTGCAAACATGAATGTGTCATACTGCCGTGTAATGCTACGTTGCAGTGTTACGTTGGTGTGCTACACTGCAGTGTTACGCTGGACGTGGAACTTGCTGAGTCGTGACCATACCATTCAAACTACATGTGCCAAAATCTAGGGAACTACCATGTTTTACAGAAAATGCAAAGTGGGGCCTATGCTCCAGAACTACATCTTCCTTGCTCTTGTGAATAGGGTCAAGCATAGGGACAACTTTGGGAATCAAAAGGGGGATGCAAAACAAAGCAAACTTGCTGATCTTGTTTGTTGAAGAGTTGTTGGAGCAGAAATGACCATTTTCATTGAGTTCTGAAGTTGTTGGAGATGTCATGGGGCTTCAATGCGAGTGTTACGCTACCTATGATACATAGCGTATCAGCGTAGCATAAACACTCGCACGCTACGCTATGCTACGCTACGTAATGTAGCTGCCAGTCTTGAGACAAATTTTTCTTGAAAACCAAAAATACCTATTTGAGGCATGGCTAGGCCAACAAATTTTGTAATTGACAACTTGCCTCCCATGTTGAAAGGTCGAACTTGCAGAGTTCATCCTTGGGACACTTTCATGCTTTGTGTCCTTGCTATGCTATGTAGCATAGCACAACATAGCAGCTAGTGTGACATGAATCTTTGCTTGATTTGTAATGCCTTATTAAGAAACTTTTCTTGAAGCCTAGGAGTGAAATTAGATGGGTAGTCTTAGAAGTCAGAGCATGGCCAAGTGCAATTCTTTTGCTAGAACCACTTACTAGAGGACTTTCATGTGTTCTGACCCTGCTATGCTATGCTAAGCTATGTAGCATAGCATAGCGTAGCACCCAATTTGTCTTGAATTCTGACTCACCTTGCAAAAAGTTTGTCACGGGATGTCAGTCATGTCCTGCCGTGGTAGCAGAGGAAGCATGTTTGATGGTTGAAGCATGGGAAATTATGTTTATTTTGTCAAAATAATATGAGCGGAAGCATTGTTACAGTGGGACCTTGCTACGCTATGTAGCATAGCACTCAAATGAAGATGATTTTTGACAAAATTTGCCACATTCTCATGCATCATGTTGATCATGCTTCAAGGATGAAGCGGGGAATGTCTCCCGGAGGGTTGAATCATCATCAACTGCATTTTTGATGCCTGATCAGTCTCTACATGGCTTTCTACACTATGCAGCGTAGCGTAGCATAGTAGGTTCCACTATTAGAAAACTTGTTGAACTATTTAGTACATCCTAAATACCTTCGATAGCTCCTAGCATGGTCCCTGGGTAAACCATCAACTAGGTCAAGTGTCAAGTTGGACAAGCTAGAGGATGTAGCAAGCCTATTAGCCTGGGAGATAGAAAATTTGTTGGATTGTATGGTCTACCCGAAGTGCCTCTTTCATGCAAACTAGCCTTATGGCTGGGTGCTGCGTTGACTATGCTGTAGAGGGTGGTAAGCTAGCTTGGAAGTGGCTCTGCAAGCATTAGGACTTCTTGGGTGCCATGTTGTCTGCACAGTCCAGTGTGACACTATGCTTGCAGAGATCCTTGCCCAAATTTCAGGATTGTGCTGAATCATGAGAGTCTCGAAATTGACGGTGTTTCACTGGCCCTTCTTTGTTGATGTCTAGAGGATTTGCTTGAGAGACGTTGACAAAGAATATGAAACACCATAAAGAAGAAGACGCCAATATCACTCTTTAGTGCCCACTTGGATGACACTTCGCTATGTTTGAGAGTGCTTGGAGGGTGATGTAGGATGGGGGGCAAGGGATGGGTTTTGAGGAAGCAAGGTCAGGGAAGGAATGAAAGTAGAATTCGATGCCATGAAAATTGTTGCCATAGTGTGATCCCTTGTCGGAATGCTTATGAGGAAGTTAGCACGTGTGGGTGTCTTTCTTTTTGGATCCCGACCTCTCACTAGAATGCTTAGAGATGGTCGATCTTTAGTTGAAGTCATTGCAAAATAGCTATGTGCCATTTGTTTTAGGCACTTGTCTTTTTTTAATACTTTTTTGTGCTCTCGTGCTTTTTTGCTACACACCCATGTTCACTTGAAGAAAACCTTATCATCACTGTAGGATAGGTGTTTCCTCCCTGGGATGAGTTATGTTACATCCATATGGGGCTTTGACTGGCCTATAGAGGTTTTCTATGGGATGAGTTGCATCACATCCGTCATGGGCTTGGTAGTTGGGCATGTGAAAGGGCTTTATGTACATTGGGAAAGCTTGTGAAGAGGATGTGGGAAATTGCAAGTATAGGGAATGGAGATTAAGTTGGCTAAAAGGGAGAGTAGGATATGCACTCTCAAGTAGCTAAGCTAATCGAAGCGAGTACTTTGGAATAATGTAATGTCTCATTTCTATAGTGGAACACATCTCTGAAAAATGCCATCTTGGATTTTATCCTACAAAAACAATAGAGAGAAAACCAGAAAAAATAACCATCAAGTGAAGTGAAGGAACAGTCTTCGTTGCCTGGGACACTGCTAGTGTGGCAAGTGTTATGTCTGACGTGCATGATGTCCAGAGAAGGAAGGCTAGAACAAGCTCCGGCAGTGGTAGGCTAGAAAGTTTCAATGACCATGCCAGAAGTGAGCACTGAAGAGGCTAGGAGTGATAATGATGTAGGTGCTCAGGATTCCCCGCCAAAGGAAAACATCATGCAATCTAGCTGCAAGGTGAGAATCCTAACAACCGAATGCCTTTTTGAACTTTGGCGGTGGTGAAGGTTGGAGGATGGAAACCTTGTGGCTAGGCCACAATAGTGCTGGGACTCTAGCAGCATGTGCTAATAGCCAGAGCTACTACTAGGATTATTAGCTGTGGTAGGGGTAGCTCCAGAAGGTCAGCAAGATGTCAAACAACATCTCCAGAAGATCAGCAAGATGCCAGGGGTGATGACGCTACATTTGTTCCAGAGGATTTTTCCTTGATGATGTGAACTTCATTCTAGAACTACAAAATCCCACCCAGTGTTGTCTAGGAAGTTTGAAACTATGCATGCTAGCTTGTTTGTAGGATCATACGTTAGGAGGCGTTGCACTAAGAACCTAGATTAAGGTCTTGGTAGACAGCCAATTATGCTAGTTTAAGGTCCCAGCAGACTGTGATGCACTAGTTTAAGGTCTTGGCAGACCAATGTGCTAGTTTAAGGTCCCAGCAGATCGATGTGCTACTTTAACATCATAGAGGACAAGGGATGGCTAGTTTAAGATCATAGTAGACCATGTTGTAGGTGCCAGTTTTATGTCGTAGCCCAAAGATGTGTTATGCCAGTTTAGTGTCATAGTGGATATTCTGTGCCAGTTTTACATCATAGTGGATGAGCTATACTAGTTTATAGTCATAGCGGACTATGTTGTGCCAGTTTTACGTCGTAGCAGATGTTTTTCTTACCTTGCCTTACATCTAGTGTAATCCTTCGTGTTAAACATAGTATGGCTTCAAGTACAAGTGGTTGATGGGATTCAGGAAATCATTGCCATCTACATTAGCCAGTTTCAATGCCCCATTTTCATAGGCTTTCGTGACTACAAAGGGGCCTTCCTAATTGGCTGAGAATTTTCTCACAGGCTCACAAACAGCCTTGAGGACTAGGTCCCCCTTTTTGATCGGTCATTGGTGTAGATTGCAGTGATGTTTCCGTTATTACTTGTCTTGGTACCATTCAATGCGGCTAAGTGTTTGGGCACACTCCTCCTCTATGGAGTCAAGATCAATGATCCTTGACTCATTGTTTTGAGCCTCATCTACAACATCCAAAAGGATCATTCAAAGTGATGGAACCTATAATTCAAGAGGTAACACTGCTTCAGATCCGTACACAAGACTATATGGAGTCTTACATATAGCTATTCTACATGTCGTGTAGTAAGCCCAAAGCATGTAGAGGATTTGCTCATGTCATCGCCTCTTACTGCTACTAAGCATCTTTTTCAGAAGGTTGATAATGGCTTTGTTTGTAGCCTCTGCTTGACCATTCACCTGGGGGTAGTGTGGCGATGAGAAGAAATGTTTGATACCGAGATTTTTACAAATGGCTTTGGTTTCTATGCTACTGAACTGTGGCTCGTTGTCAATCACAATAGTCATAGGAAGGCCAAACCTTATAACTATGTTATCCAAAATGAAGTGACAAACTTGTTGGAACATGGTCTTTCTAAGGGGAATAGCCTCTACTCACTTTGTAAAGTATTCGGTTGTAGTAATAATGAAGCTATGCCCTACAGAAGACTTAGGTGTAATGGGTCCTATGATATCTAGTCCCCAATGTTGGAAAGGCCATGTAATTTGTGTTGTATGCAATTTAGTAGGTGAAACATTTATAAAGTTCCCATGGCTTTGACACATGTCGCATGTCCTAACCTTGGCAATGCAATCACGTTCTATGCAAGGCTAGTAGTAGCCTAAATGCATAATTTTTGTTGCCATAGCTCTGGGGGCTATGTGTCCTCCACACAATCCCTTATGGACTTAATCCAAAATATTTTGCGCTTTGTTCTCACTAACACAAGTTAGTAGTATCCCATCATAACAGTGTTTGCATAAATTATTGTCTCCTCCAAGGACATATTGCGGCTTGTTTTCGTATTGCATCCTTTTGAGTAGACGTCAAGCCGTGTGGGGGTTCACCATGTTGGATATATGCCTTAATGCTATCATACCATTCTTGAGTATGCATTGTACTTATGGATGTGATATGTGCCGCTTGAGTGATATGATCAGTGCATTTTATTATTGAAGTAGGCAAGGTAGCAAACATGTGTGATGGCACATTTAAGGCTAACGTGGCTAGCGCATTAGCTACAATGTTTTCATTACAGGACATGTGTTGGATGTCTAAAGTTGCAAATTGCTTTAGTAGAATTTTGGCTAAGTCACAATAAGGTTGTAAATTTGGAGCCTTGTAAGCATAATCTTTAGTAATATGGTTGATAACTAGTTGTGAGTCGCCTCAGATTGCTAAGTGTTGGATCTTCAACTCTTGAGCTACTAGAAGATCCCTAAGGAGTCCTTCATACTCGACTATATTTTTTGTGCAAAGAAATGTAAAATGATATGCAAAGGGTCAAATTTCCCTAGAGGGAAATGTAAGGATAGTGATGGTGCTACCACCTCATGTAGTTAAAGCCCTGTCGAAATGTAGACTGACCTCAAAGTTTAATGGTACTGGAGTTATGCTATTGACATGCTCATCCAAAAACTCAGGTTCTATTATTGCTTGGTCATCAACAGGTGAAGTCATAAGCTGTGTGGATATTGCTTTACCCTTTGAGGATGATTGTGCCACATAATGTAGGTCAAACTCTGCAGTTATGGCTTTTCATCGGGCTATTCTACTGCACTCGTATAAGTTGGTTGTAATAAGCCAAAGTATGTTACTTTTGCATATAATGTTGACTTTACTATGAAATAGGTAATGTCTCCACTTTTTAAGTGTGAACACTAGGGTAAGACAATTTTTCTCTACCTTGTTGTACTTTTCTTCATGAGCTATAAGTGCGTGACTTAAGTAGTAGACTGGGATTTCAGACCCATCATCTCTCTTTTGACATAGTAGTGTAGCAATAGATGTGCCTGAGGTGGCAAGATAGATGTAAAAAGGCCTATCTCTCTATGGAGAATAAATAATGGGAAGGTGCAAAAGCTCTTTCTTTAGGTTATTAAAGGCATTTTGATATTGATCTATCCACTCAAAGTTGACTTGCTTCTTAAGCAGGTGTTGTATCGGGTGTAGTTTGTTTGTCAATCTTGCGATAAACCTTCTTATAAACTACACTCTACCATGTAACTTGCGTAACTCCTTAAGGTTTATAGGCGTTGCTAAGTTAACGATAGCTTTAACTTTATCGAGGTCTACACATATCCCCATTTTCAACACTACAAAACCTAACATGCATCTGGTTTTGACTTTGAAAACACATTTTCTAGGATTGAGACGAAGGTCATGCCTATGACAATGTTGAAGGACTACGTTTAGATCATTGGGATGATCAGTAGCTTCCTTAGACTTAACCACTATGTCGTCGATGTAACTGTTTAATCTTTCCAAGAGCTAATCGCTAAATATGTATGTCATTACTCATTGATATGTTGCTCCACCGTTTTTCAGCCCAAAGGGCATCATTATGTAACAAAAAGTTCCCCAAGGGGTATAAAGGTAGTTGCCAATTGATAATATGGGTCTATACAGATCTAATTATAGCCTAAGAACCCATCCATAGAAGAGAGTAAGGCATGACCAGCTGTAGTATTGATAAGTTTATCGATACTAGGCAATGGGAAGTCGTCCTTAATTGTTGCCCTATTTAAATCCCAGAAGTCTATACAAATTCATATACATCCAGTCTTCTTGGGTATGACTACAATGTTTGAGACCCAATCTGAGTAATCGACTACTCGAATGAAACCAGCTTGATAAAGTTTGAAAATTTCATCACCCATAGCCAAGGCAATGTTTGGTTTGACTTTGCGAGCTTTTTGCTTAACTACCTTGACATGTGGATCTAGGATAATATTATGTTGTATGAGTCACGGGTCTAGGCTCAACATGTCTTCATATAACCATGCAAAAACTTTGACATTATTATTAAGGACTTTTGAGATGTTTTGTTGTACCTATGGCTCTAGTAGGGAGCTAACTTTTAATGTTTTCACCTCACCTCTAGATGTAGTTATAGAGATTTCAAGAAGGGGGTCCTCAGTTACATCGCTACCCTCTAGGTCTAAGGCCTGGACTAGATGTTCAGGGTAGTCCAAAGATGTTTCCAAGGTATCTATGTTGGTATCATGAGTGGATGGTTTCAAGTCTACTAATTCTAAACTTTGTTGTCTTGTAAGCTTGCCATGAGGTTCTGTTAGGACAAGGGGCAAGTGAAGATTGCTCTGCATAGCCATTTTCAAAGCACTCTTGCAAAACAAGCAAAACAAACAAACGTCAAGTGGTACATGTTTAATAGAGTAACATGCAATTAAATGTGTGCAAGGTAATCATGTGATGGAACATAAGTGCTACTTTAAGGTCTTAGCAGACTGCAACCATGCAAATTTTTTTTTACTATTCCCAGTTTAAGGTCTTAGTGGACCATTACCATGCAAGATTACATGTCGAGAGGGCCAAAGAGTTACCAGTTTAAGGTTGTAGCAGACCATTACAATGTAAAACTATACATCACAATTGCCAATTTAAGGTCTTAACAGACAATAATTGGATTTAAAAAGTAAAGGAAATGCTAACATTGCTAGTTTAAGGTCATAGCAGACCGTTACACCGCAACATTATGAATCACGATTGCTAGTTTAAGGTTGTAGCAGACTATTACTAAGTCACATTGTAAAAAATGAAGTAAAAATTTTAGTGTATTTAAGTGCTATGCTGCAGCTACGTGCTATGCTATAGTAGACCCATGCTATGCTACAGTAGACTTATGCTACGCTGTAGAGGATGTCCCGCATCACGCATGGAACATGGAACACTCTGGAAAGTGACATGTGTTTTAATCGCGTAGGCTATAAATAGGGAATTACCCCTTGGTAATCTTGTTACTTTCATTGTCAAAGCTAACACCTAGAGCATAGCGCAGTTGAGCTAAGAGATAGCATAACATTCATAGCATAGTAGTTGATATAGCCGACTTATTAGCATAGCGATGGCGCGCAAGAGTGAACGCAGGCATTAGGGGCTTGCAAACCTAGACGAAGGGGAGCACACCCTACAACATCTTCCAAAGGAGCACGTTGAGGAGTAGTAGGAGACCCCATCCACCCAGTAAGTTGCAAAGCTACCCTTGTTTTTGTTGTGTAATTTGTCAAGTTAAATTGTTACTGCCACCACTATATTTTGGTTGTTATGGTCATCACTATTGCTACGTTGCAACTATTATTATTGCCTTGCTACTGCTTTGGCCATTACGCTATGACTATCGCCACTCTGGCCATAGCGACTGTGGTGTTTGCTATGCTATGGCTATTGCACGCGGCACTACCCCGACCACCATTGTTCGGAATGGCCGATGCACCATTACGAGGGTTTGGGTGGTTCTCGTATAATGTACATTCAGCGTAGCATGGCATCCATGGAGGGGATTTTTGTTTCCCAAGTTTTTTATGCAGCATAGTGTATGTCCAACGTAGCATAGCACATGTAAGGGGGAGTTTTTCTTTTTCTTGCATTTTGTTTTGCTACATTTTATGCAGTGGGGCAAAGCCTGGGCAATGGGGACTCTATTTATATTTTTCTTAGGCTGCGTTATTTTTGTTAGTGTGACTATCAAACTTGTGTTTTCGGCAGTCGCTATGTTGCACCTGTTACACTGCTACGCTGGCAGGCCCACTATGTTGTTACGCTAGTAGACTTGCTACGTTGCTACACTGTTAGAGCTACTACATTGCTACAATTTTTTTAGTGTTGTATTTGCCACGTGGTCCTGCTTTTTATACTGTTATACCTATCGTACTTGTTACATTATTACATTGCACGGGGCACGGTCATCACGCTACGCTGCGCACAACACAACCGTTACTCTTGTGCAAAGTGTATCTACTATGCTACGTTGCTATGCTTTGCTATGCAGGGCATACCCACTATGCTATGCAAGGTGTACCTGCTACACTGTGTAGGGTGTACCTACTACGCTATGCTACATGTAGCACCCTGCTACGTTGCATGCAGTGTTTGGTTCTATTTTACCATGCCAGGGACTTACTGTTTGGTGCCTAAGGGAAAAATCTGTACACGAAGGGTTACGTTACGCTACTTAGTAATCGTCACTTGAATACTGTACTAACCCTTTTTGTTGTGTTATGCAGGGTCATTTTGAAACCCATCCTGATCATCCTTGAGTTGGTAGGAGTCCTGTGTTGCCTGAGTGCACCTATGGCTAACGTCCCCCTCCCCATGCATGGGTAGAGGATTAGGTGGTCTAGTTCCGGGAAGGTGCATAGGAATTCCTAGAGTTCCTCCTTTACCACTTCAGTGTGATAGTGTGGTTACACTTGTTGACCAAAACATCCACTATACTCGTTGAAAACTTGTTACTCGATGGCTGATGGGTTGATTAACGGCGAAGGGGTGGAAGGCTCAAATTGGCATCCAAGAGGCTTAAGGCACTTGTGTTGGATTTGGGACATGCCTGAATTTAAATGCTATGATCAATACAACAGGTTTTTCGTTGCCCATCACATGGGCACCTACTTCTAGAACCGACCTGGGACCATTTACTGTGTCGGTGGGTGAGTCCTATGAAGATGTTTTAAACATGTTGTATCATTTTTCTTGCACTAGTCAAAATGCTTATCGTACTTTTCATGTTACCAGGCTTCATATTGACAAGGATGGTCTTCATGGTAACGAGGATACATTGGCGTTGGCCCAAACAGCTTTGCAAAGGTTCTCTTCTACTGGGAATGTACATGCCTGCGTCATAGAACAACTTGTGACTGATTTCAAGACCTACCCAACTAAGTATGCTAAGTTCTATGTGAAGTGTGAAGAACTAGTGGGATAGCGAATGGGCATCCCACCAAGCGCTTACTATAGAAGACATCCTAGTGGAAATCCCACCATTTCCTACGCCATTCAAACTCAATGTGTTAAATTATGCATTTTTTTTATTTGTGCATTCAAGTGATTGATTTTGCTTTTGAATATTTTGCTAATTTTTTTGTTGATTATTGTAGTAGCAAGCGAATCCCAAGAGGTTACAATAATCACCTCTGGGTGTGATGAGACTAACCTCTTATTCAAGTATGGGAAGGTGGACGAGACACAACGTTGGCTATGCAATGGGGTCACAACCACTCTTGTTCACAAGGTTCAAGAGGCTAGGCTCATGGATTTATTCCTAGCAGTAAATCCTAGTGTCTTGGCTGTAGAAATGCTCTCCCTAGTTGATTCCTTTTCTGAAAAGGTTGACCGCTTCCACACACAGGTTCACAATGTGTGAGTGGTGTTTAAGATTAATGAAATCTTTTTGTAGATCTTTTTGGTGTTCCCTCTGATGGTCTCCCTATAGGAGATAAGACTAGCAAAGATGTCAACCATCAGGGGGACATAGAGAAATGGCTAGGGACAAGAAAGGACCAAAAGGGGATTTATATGCATAAGGTCAAGCTAGGGGTAGCCCAAAAGGTTTACCCTATCTTTCGAGCTCATGCCTTTCCCAAGCTACTTTCCCAAGGGAAAATCCTTGGAGTAGAGTAGGCTTGGATCATGAGGGACGTCATGGAAGAGGGGACTTGTTACAATTGGGCCAAGTACCTTTTTGAAGTCTTGCAAGCTAAAATGGTTAGGCTTCGTGAGAAGCTTGATGCCTGTTTTAATGTGCACTCTACCTTCTTCATAGCCTACCTGTGACGGTTTGCAAAATTCTTGGTGGTTCGCGAGAATGGTTCTTGGGTGTAGTAGGATCACACCCAGATATTTAAGCCATGGATTTACCAAGTATTCCATACAATTGGATCCCAAGATCCCCCAGAAGCTATTGGGGAATCTCTTTCAATAACAATGAAGGATAGGGTGGCACGTGCCCTAGATAGCATTGGAGAGGTACCTCCCAGTAAACACAAAAAATGTGCTAAGGGGGGCACGTCTCATTGCTGAAGTAGTGAAAACTAGGTTGTAGTGCAAAAAATCTCATCCTGCATAAGAACCTCCCCATACTAATGAAGAGAGGGAGAGAAATTCATGGATCAAGGTTCGTAAAGTACAGTCCATAGTTGGTAAGTATGTGTGATTGTTTTGTTAGTTAGCCCTCTTTTTTTATGTTAAACTAGCCTATTTACCTTAGACGTGTTTAACAGAAGAAGAAGAAGAAGTTTTGGCCCCTAAAGTAGGGGCCCCCACTGTAGAGGAAGAAGAGGCCCTAACTACCGAGGAAGAGGCCCCTACTATAGAGGAAGAGGCCCCTACTGTTGATGATCCTTTTGCAAAGTGTGCCCCAGCACCTGAAGGGCATATGTCAGTTGAAGATGCTACCACATTGTTGAGTCAGCTAAAAGAGAAAGGGCTACAATTCGATGTGGGTGAGTTTGATCATTTGCTTGACAGTGTGTTGATGGGTGATCCCCCCACTATCACCCCTGAGGGTTTGCTGGGTAGGATCTTTGCACTATCATTTATGTTATTTTTCAGTTTAGCTTTCCCTTCTTTGCTAAGCTAACATGCCTTGTTGTGTAGTGGACACTACTGTTAAGGCCCTTGATTCTTCCTCCTCGATCCGCCTCCAACCATGGACTGAGACCCCCGATAAATTTGCCTTTATGGAGGGGGTGGTTAATGACATGATTGATTGCCTAAGGCAGATCGATCCTGAGATAGGTATGTTTAAATTACAATGTTGGGCTCTCTAAGGTATTGCATTTTTTTCCATCATTTCATGACCAACGCTTTCTTATGCGTAATTGACAGCTTCTCGTCTCAAGTGGGACCCTAAACAGGTGGTTGAGGTTGATGCAATACCTGTACTCCCACCAAAAGTGACTGAGGTTCCTCGTGATGTATATGAGGAAACAAGCAAATGTGTGCTCTACTTAACACGATCGTTGTGGGAGTGTAGGCATGTCAACGAGGACCTCTGGAAGAGGGTGCACAAACTTGAGAAAGAGAAGGCTAGCCAAGCCATTGAATTGGAGGATCTATGGTCTAGAAATGAATTTTTATTGGCCTGTGATGCTCTTGACAACACCTGGCATACGGCTGTAATTGACTATGTAAGATACTAGTCAGTTGTACGGGGTAAGAATGAGGCCACTCATGAAATTATTAAGCAATGCTTGTAGATGGACTTATTGGCCCAAAAGAATCAAGACTGGAAGGACTATAGCACCAAAGTGTATGAATGGGGGCAAGCACAAAAGAACCATAAGCACATGTACAAAATGGAACATGTTGCCTATCATCGATAATATCAGGATGCTTCTGTTGAGTTGCATACCCATAAGTTATTTCTCGATGTCATTGGCGCTGCTAAGGACTATGAAACGTTCACGCAATAGGTGGTGGTTAGTGAGTCTCCCAAAAGATAGATGACCTTACCTTCTGGGGAGACCACCACTACCACCTTCTCTCTAGGACCACCTAGATGGATGACTATGGAGAAGGGGAAATTTGTGGCAAGCGTTGATCTGGGGGAGGAATATTAGGCCAACCTCACCGAGGAGGAAATTCTATGGCATCTTGCGGCTGGCATGGATAAGATACCCTCTGAGATGGATGTGGGCCCATCTCAGGATAGTCATTCTTTATTGTGTCATAGTTTATTTTATGAGAGCCTTATTGTAGTTTGATTCATTATTTTGTTTTATTTTATGCAGGATCAAATGGGGATGCTAACGAAGACTTATAGCATGGAGGCGAAATATTTTTGTTTTTTTTTTTGTTTTTGCATTTTATTTTAATTTTTGTAAGAATTATTGTATGGACTTCAGATTTAATGAAAAGTAAAACATGAAACAATTATTTCATTTTATTTTGGTTAATCTCATATTAATGCACTTGGGCCCCTTGTGGGCCTCTTATTCTAGTTTAAGGCCATTATAGACCATGCAATGTGATTTCTAAGGGTCAGCTATCAATTTTAGGACTTATCGGGCCATCGTGATAGTTTAAGGCCATTCCTGGTCGTTGCTAGTTTTAGGCCATTTCGAGTCATTGCTAGTTTTAGGCCATTTCGGGCCATTGCTAGTTTTAGGCCATTTTGGGCCATGTGTAAGGTACTGATGACAAGGGTAATGTAATCAACAAACTTAATGTAAAAATGTAAATCATGCAAACAGTAAACTTAATGTAAAATGTAAATCATGCAAACAACAAACTTAATGTAAAATGTCAATCATGCAAAAAACATACTTAATGTAAAATGTAAATCATGCAAATGGCATACTTAATTTAAAATGTAAATTATGCTATCGGAGGTATACAAGTTTATTGAAGCAATGTGGAGACAAGTTTCAATCATGTAATTGGTTTCTAACCTGACGTGGGTTAGGCGAGGCATATGGCCGAGACACCTTATAGTGGTATTCACCTATGTTATCATCTACCGTTTGGAAGGACAACTTGGCCCATGTGGTTTCTTCGTTTGAGTTGGAAATTTTGGCCTATTCATTTGTCAAACAGGGTGTTTCAATTCAAATGGGTGCTTCATTTTTAGATATTTCTATCTCTGAACCTTGCTCCATATCCACGTTGTTTATAACCTAGGGAGCTACTTCGTCACTGTAAACTACTACTTCCCGATCCGCATAGGGTAAGTGGATTTCCTAATGTATAGGTGAGGAGATAACCCTTAGTTGGGCTAACCATGATCTCCCCAGGATCAAGTTGAACCCAAGTATCTCCTCCACCATGATAAATACCACGCTCGTGGGGAACTAGTGCCTTGCCACGAAGTTGATGTGCATAGTCTCCTTAACCACCACACCTACCTCATTAAAGGACTTAAGGCATGAAGTTGCTATGGTCTTGATTTGATCTACCAAACCCAACTTATCAATGATAGGAAATGGGATTATGTTGGTGGAAACTCCATCTTCAATGTGTACCCTGTGAATCTTGTATTGGCCTACTCGAATGGTTATGAACATAGGAGCAGTTGTCACTTGACCCTTTTCAGGGTTATCTTTGATAGATTTTTCATGAAATATTAGCTAGGTTGGCCATGATTCTTTGGCCACAGGGGGAAGCATGACTTTGTGAATGGCTTTCTCTTCAGTCGACAGGTTTTCGCTAACAAGGATAGATGTCAACATGCGAACCATTGCCTCACGATGGGTTGTCGAGGTTATTATCAAGTCATATAAGCTTAGTGTTGTATTTTTCTGTTTTAAGGCTTGTTTAACTTGTGAAAGGGCATTTAAGAAGTCTTGCTCATTATCTTGTTGTTTGCTAGCCTTCTCTTCTTCTATACACCCCAAGAGATGAATTTCTTGAGGGGGAGTAGCTTCAGGTTGAACACTAAGCTTTCTTGGATGGGAAGGTGATGGTTGCGTCTATGCATTGCTATCAGTAGCTGATGACAAAGAGGCCATAGGAACTATAGATAATGGGTAGGCTGAGGGGCACCTAACACAGTACGTTCCCTAGCCAGCTTGTCTGCTAGACGCTCTTGACACTTCTTTGAATGGCGAGGTTGGGGTGCAGTTTTTGTCACTCAATTTTGTGTCAGGGGAGAAGTTGCATGTCTTGGCTTTTTGATGACAAATGATTCCTATGTTGTTACAGTGGGAGGTGGGGCAGCTTTAAGCACGAAAGGTGTAGTGGATGTCTAACAAGAAGCCCTAATGACAAAGGGGTCTTGCGACTTAGTAGTTGTTGGTGTTTCTACGTTGCGAGGAGGTACACAATCCACGAATGGTTGCTATGGTGGTTTAGTATTATCATCAATGTCGATGGCATTGATGGTGTAACTTGCATTGCTAGCATTCAAGGGATCTTTGTAAATTCCCATCAACTATTTTTTAGGTCGAATGGGATTACTCTCATCTAGGACTAGCTTGCCCTGATCGATCATTTGTTGAATGTCATTTTTTGATGCTAAGCAGTAATCTGTATCATGCCCACACAGTTGGTGATAGTCGTAGAAATTCTCTAACTTGAAATTCCTAGGCACTGGTGGTTCATTGGGTGTAGCCAAGGAGGGGTTCTGAAGAACTTCACAGTACCTTTGATGACATTTAATAGCCTCCTCTGACATTTGTTTGTGTTGTATACACCGAGCTTTCAACAATTTCTTCAAAAGTTCTAAAGGATTAATCGGTAATGGGGTATACCCTGAGAAATCCTTGTGCTCAAAGTTTGTCCTTAGTTGTGTTTGTGCTATAGGTGTTGATGTTTATGGCTGACTAGTGCTACTGGGGATAGGTGTTGCATTAGTGGGAACCTTGGGCATGGTGGCAGCCTTTTTGTTATTGTTAGGCTTGGTCTCGTTGGTTATAGCAACCATCGTGGTTGCTGCGGCCTTGCCTTTCTCCTTGTCTTTCTTAGTGTATGCATTCCTGTAGGCCACATAAGCTAGATCTCTACTAGCCTCCACCATGTCTTAGATGCTCTTGGTTTGAGCGAACACTTGGCTGAGGGAATGCAAGGCCAAGTAGTAGAGCTTAGACTTAATGAACTCATTGACTGCACTCTTAAAGATGGCCAACAAGTGATCCTTAGCAATTGGTTCACGTATTTCATTCAAGGTTGTACTCCATCGTTTTATAAATCTCTATACAGATTGTAGTGGTTCCTACTTAATGCTCATGAGTTGGTCTAAAGTGACTTCCAATTTTAAGTTGTACTTAAAACAAGTCATGAATTGGCTTAGCAGTTCTTCCAAGGTTGAGATGGAGGCGTGTGGAAGTGTGCATTACTAGTCCAAAGCTTTTCCTGTCAGAGACATGACAAAGACACGAATGATGGTGTGAGGCCATGGTTGCAACAACAAGGATTCAAACCTGAAGGTTACCAAATGTGCATTCGGATTGCCCTTCCCATTGTATTTTGTAAATTGGGGGAGTGGTACTTTAGGGGGTAACATGAGCATAGGGATAGCTGGATTGATCGGGTCATCATTGTAAAAGTCCATGACTTGAACGATTTCAGAATTGGTGACTTTGAGTCATTTGATCTCTTCAGTGAGGGTCTGGATGAGTTGGAAAGCTTGATACAGACCCAGGGAGGTTGTGGATGGTTGTGAGGCTACCAGAGAAACTATCATTGGTGGTGTTATGGGTGTAGCCACCAATCCCTTGGGAGGAACCATTGGGGCCGCTCTAGCAAGTGTGTCACCTAGGGAGTCCACCATCCAGTGGGTGGCACTGCCAGGGTAGCCACCATTAGTGGCACTGGAGGGTTGGTTACTTTCTCGATTGGTGGAGTGGCCCATAGCCCCACATTTTACTACACTATGTGTGGAACCTAATATGCTTGGGGTTGCACATAGTGTGGCATTTGAGATAGTTGGATGGTAGGGAAAGTAGTGGTTGCTGTCCACCACACGGTTGAGGTAGGGCCCGCTATTGATGGTGGAATGGGTGCAGACAAGGGGACTGAAGTAGAACTCACATGAAGTTATGACGTAGGTAGAGTGTGCACATATGACAATGTGGGCATCACAGAGATTGAATGTGGTAGCTAGATGGATTAAGAAGAATGATTGAGGGGAACTGAGGTTGAAGGGCCTATATGTTGGTATGTTGAAAACATTGGGTGACTACCCATTGCCATAAGGGATTGAGGTTGCGACACTGTCACAGTGATAGGAAAGGGGGTAAAAAATTATGATTGATGCGAATAGGCAACAAAGGTAGAAGGGACACCCGTGGTGTAGACTAGACCACCACCTTCTGAGTGGGAGTCCAACTCCTCTTCCCCATCCTGAAAGGGTCCTTCGTAGTGGGATGCTATGTCCTGTTCTCTTACCTTACTTATTAGGACAAGTTGGCTTAGCATCCACTGGTATGTCTCGATCAACAAGATAGTGGTATCAGGAGTAGGGATGAACTCCCTCCCATTTCGATAGATGAACTCAAAGCTACGTTTCTCTTCGAGTTCACAATGGTCCAATGGTATGTTCGCTTGCATTTTTTTGCACAAAAAATTATATCGTTCTTCATCTTGAGGTAGATGTTTAGGTGATTGTTGTCACAGTCTCAGGAACTACCTCAGCATCAGCACTGGGCTGGGCAGTCACTCAGGACCTACCATATTTTGGATAGAGTAAGGTACCACCAAGTTCAAGGCGGAAACAAGAGTGGTCACAGGAATCATTTTCTGTTACAAAATAGGTAGAAATAGGAAGGGTATGTGTAAGAAAAAATTGCAAATAGCATGTTGTTACGCTGAGTGGTTGCAGTTGAAAACCATACGAGGGAAGGCTGAAACTGGGTAACCTTGTGAGTGTCGAAAATTGGTTTCCTTCACTATTACTCCTACTACACGAAGCAGGACTGCTACGCTGACAACATTGCTACACTGCAGGGAACACAGGTAGTGTAACACGATGGGTAGTGTATCATGATAGATAACGTAACATAATAGAGGACGTTACACAGTGCGCAGTGTAACAATGTAGAGGGGTGTTACATGGTAGACAGTGTAACATTGTAGATGGGTAGCATATTGGGGTTGATAGTCAGAGAACTGCTACGTTAACTAAGTTACTATGCTACCCAAAATGTAGGTAGTGTAATGCAATTAACTGAGTAAACGGTTGTCGTATCACACCGATAGAGTCGCTACACCACACAGGATGTGGGCAACGTAGCGTAGTTGATAGAGTAAGCATGGTATAGTAAATAGTTGGAGGTTTTTATCATGTAGGGTTCTAGAGGAACCATCGTTACGACTAGTCTGCATCACCTAGTGCGTAAACAACCACAAGGATGTCATGTCTATGCTAGTAGGCAACGAGATGCAAACAGCATGCAGGATTACCCGTGATGCATAGAAAGGGCACAAAGAAGGTCCTCCTTCTAGTGCCAAAAACTGTAGCGGCCGAAAATGTTGGTGGCTAGAACACCGAGAGGTTGTTGGGCGTACAACCTAACCTCGGATCCATGCGAGGGCTATGCTAGGGAAAATAGAAACAGGGTGCCCTAAATGGTCTAGTCGATCAGACAAGGACTTGATTAGTATACAATAACCTTTTGTAAATAATAGTCTTGAGATGTTATGTGATGAGATTGAGGTACAAAAGGCCATCACACATAATAGTAAGAGCATAGCGAAATATGTAACTGAAACAATAAATGTAAACTAATAGACAATGATGGAAAATATGGTGAAATGAAATGAAATGAGCTCAAGTGAGAGAATGCACCATCCCAAAATTAGGGGATCTAATATTTTTTTGGCTAGAGAAGGTGTACAATTGATGGGCAGTGTGGATGGGCATAACTTACAATGTAATGGTACGGTCACAGCTCCTTAATTGCCATCAATGGCCTACTAACGGGAACTGGTGAGCCAGTGTTTACTAGGCTAGGAGAGATCTGGGAGGTGCTGCTGCTGAGGTTTGCTATTCATTAGCCTTTTGCTTACCAACCTCTTTTCCAAAGCCAATCACAAGAAAGCTAAGTCCAAGAGCCAACCTTCAAAGCCAACCCTTTGAATCTTGTTCACTAAGGTATTTATAGGGCTCGAAGCAGGAGAAAGACGTGGTCTGGATGCCACATGTCTTGGGTCCCAGATGGTGCAAATGTGAATGTGTCATACTGCTGTGTAATATTACAGCATAGTATTATGTTGGTGTGCTACGCTGCAGTGTTACACTAGACATGCAACTTATTGAGCTGTGACCATACTATTCAAACTTCATGTGCCAAAATCTAGGGAACTACCATGTTTTATAGAAAATGCAAAGTGTGAAATGTAAAGTGGGGCCTATGGTTTAGGACTATGTCTTCCTTGCTCTTGCGAGTAGGGTCAAGTGTAGGGATAACTTTGGGAATCAACAGGGGGTGCAAAACAAATCAAACTTGTTGATCTTTTCTATTGAAGAGATGTCAGAGCAGAAATGACCATTGTCGATGAGTTCTGGAGCTGTTGGAGACATCCTAGCACTTCCACACAAGTGTTACGCTACCTACCTTTCCTAGCGTATCAACATAGCGTAAACACCAGCATGCTACACTGTGTAGTGTGGTTGCCAGTCTTGAGATAATTTTTTCCTAAAAATCAAAGATACTCATCTGAGGCCTAGCTAGGCCAGCAACTTCTACAATTGACAACCTACCTCCCATGTTGAAAGGTCTTGGAACTTGTGGAGTTCATCCTTTGGTGCTTTGTATCCTTGCTACGTTGTGTAGCATAGCACATCGTAGCAGCCAGTGTGAATTAAATCTTTGCTTGATTTGTAATGCCTTGTCAAGAAACTTTGCTTGAATCCTAGGAGTGAAATGGGATGGGCAATCTTGAAGGTCGGAGTGTGGCCAAGTGTAATTCTTTTGCTAGAACCACTTGCCAGAAGACCTTCGTGTGTTCTAACCCTGCTACACTATGCTATGCTATTCTGACTCACCTTGCAAACATTTTTTCATGGGATGTTAATCATGTCCTGGTGTGGGAGAAGAGGAAGCATGTTTGATGGTTGAAGTAGGGGAAATTATGTTTATTTTGTCAAAATAGTCTAAGAGGAAACATTGTTAGAGTGGGACCTTGCTATGCTGTGCTATGCTATGTAGCATAGCATAGACTAGCACTCAAATGAAGATCATGCCTCAGGGATGAAGTGGGGCAAGTCTCCCAGAGTGTTGAATCGTCATCAATTGCATCTTTGATGCCTGATTGGTCTTTGCATGGCCTGCTACACTGTGCAGCGTAGCGTAGCATAGCAGGTTCCATCGTTAGAAAACTTGCTGAACTATTTAGTCCATCCTAAACACCTTTGACAGCTCCTAGCATGGTCCCTGGGTAAATCGTCAAGCTAGGCAACCTAGAGGATGTAGCAAGCTTGTCATCTCGAGAGATAGAAAATTTGCTGGACTGTATGGTCTACCACAAGTGCTTCTTTCATGAAAACTGGCCTCATGGTTGGGTGCCACATTGACTATGCTACAAAGGGTGGTAGGCTGGCTCAGAAGTGGCTCTGCAGGCATTAGGACTTCCAGGGTGCCATGTTGTCTGCATGGTCTAGTGTGACACCACACTTGCAGAGATGCTTGCCCAAATTTTGGGGCTATGCTGAATCATGAGAGTCCCAAAATTGATGGTGGTTCAATCATGGTGCTTAATGATGACTAATATAACTTTGTTTATGCAAATTTATAGGCAGGTTTGCCTTTAAACCACCAAGAAATGGAAGCAAACATAGTTATGAGCACATGCATCATAATGGGAGGGAATGGTTCCCTTACCACTTTGACTTTATCCCACTCACGAAAGACTACCAGTGGATGTTGGAGAACCTCATCCGCAACATGGGCCATAAGGTAGGGATGGACTACGAGGAGCTACTCCATGAGGAGTTGGATGAACTTGAGGCTTAGTTTGAGCATGATAATCCATTCTATGCCTCATTCTAGTGGGTAGCCTCTACTGTTCCTCCTCTGTCATCTCATAGTCCCATGTTGCCACCCAGGTCAACACCTATGTTGGCAGCTCATCAAATGTAGTAGGCACATTAGGATATTGCCCTATCCTTTAGCCTTCCCTTTAGTGTACCTTTCATCATCTCTTCCCAGTGTGTTCAATCCATTCAAGTTGTTCAAACTGTTTAGGTCACCCATCCTTCTGCATTAGCAACTATTACGCCCATGCAACCTTATGTCCACACCATGCACATCCCACCCCCACTGTATGTGACTCAAGCATCATTCATCTTGCCTATCATGTTGGCACCTTTTTGGATGGCCCAAATTGCCAACTAGTGATGGGGCCTGGGTGCTGTCTCCATGACATAGCCCACACAATAGGCATCATGTGTGGTCACACAACTTGAAGGTAGGTTGTAGGACACCTAGCAACCTGCACAACCTGCTACCACCACACCTAGCTTGGATCAAGCATTCTAACTAATCTAAAGCCTCACTAAAGAGGTCAAGTGGGTTAAGGTTTCCTACTCTGAAATAGTATAGGTGATGGACTTCTACCATGATGATCCAATTATTCTTGTTGTCCTACCACTGGTGCTACCTATAGAGTTCCCATTCCCATAGTTCACCAAATATAACGATGAAGGGGACCCCAACACTCCTCTGGTCACCTTTCGATCAGAGTGCCTCTTGCTGCAGGCATGGTCAAACATCATCATCTCTATCTTTGCCATGTCTCTAACTGGCAAAGAACTAGATTGGTACCGTATGATCCCTAGGGCTTTCATCTCTTCACTGGAGGAATTGCTCACGTAATTTGTTACCTGCTTCAAGTACACCTTGAAGCCTAAAGCAATCCTGGACCAACTAATGCAAGTGAAGTAGAGCCACCTAGAGCCCATGCAAAAAATCATTAAGCAGTGGAGCACTTCCTTGAACAAGATCTATGAGATGATTGCAGAGGTCCACTTGCTGGTCATTTTCAAAGGTGCAATGAACGACTTTATTAAGTTGAAGTTGTATTAACTTGTCTCACAGTCCCTAAGCCAGGCATTTGCTCAAACTAAGAGCATTCAGGATGTAGTAAAGGCTAGCAAGGATCTGGCCTATGTGGCCTACAATAATTTACATGCAAAGAAGGAGAAAGACAAGGACAAAGGAAAACAAGCAACTACAATCATCACATTGATGACCAACAAGGTTAAGCTAGCCAATGCCAAATCAATGGCCAAGCCATTTAAGGCACCAACCAACAACAAGGAAGCCAGCTCTAGCATCACAGTGACCAATTAGCCTGCATTGTTAGCAGCCATGGCACCAACTTCCATAAAGCCTAACTTCGAGCACAAGGATCGCTCAAAGTATACATCATTTCCTATCAAGTGGTCGAAGCTCGTAGACCAACTACTTAATGCTGGATGCAGACAGTACAAGAAGACATCTAAGAATGCTCACAAGTGGTATGATTGATATTGTGAGCTCATCAAGAACCCTTCAACTACACTACCTAATGAGCCTCTGGTCCCTAAGGACTTATGATTAGACCAGTTTTGCCAGTATCACCAATTACAAGGTCATGACACAAACTTTTGCATGGCTTTGTAGGATGACATCCAACATATGATTAACAAGGGTGAGTTGGTCCTTAAAACTACCAACCTAGTGTGCCCCCAAAACCAATCAATAGGGGTTTACAAGAACCCTTTAAACACAAGCAGTGTAGGGTACATCATTAATGCTATTAGCATTGATGATGATGCTGAACCGACACGGGAGCCATTCATGGTTCGTATGCCCTTTGGTAACATTGGGGCTTCCTCAGCATCAACTAGTTTAAGGACTCATTTTGTCATTAGAGGATCACCTCAGATGCCTATAACACCTTTTATGGTCAGGGCCCCATAGCACATTATAGTAGAAATAGCCCAAATACCCTGTGTCATAAAGGCACCATGACGCATGGACTCCCCTCCTATTGGGAGTTCAATGGTGGGCAATGCATCGGCTTCTACCCACCCAAGACCCTATCTTGCAAATTGTGCCAACAAGCAAACAAGATGGAAAATGGCAAGGCCTAACGAGCACCTCATTGATTGGATGCTTAGGCAACACCAGGAGCAAAGGGCACTAGGCCCACCTAGGCCTGTCCCCTTGTCTTCCATACTAATGGCCCAACCAACCAAAGAGGTTGTCACAACAAGTAGTCAACCACAGAGCACTAAGTTTCCAAAGCAAAGCAACCAATAATGGATCACTGAGGCTCCAAAGAAAACCAAGCAAACTGAGCCCAAATCTCCTCCACAAGAGATCTGTCTCTTGGGTTGCATGGAGGAGGTGAAGGTCGACAACAACAAATCAAGGAATAGCGAAAAGGACTTCCTTGATGCATTAGCACAAGTCAAGTAGGCTTTAAAATAGAAAAATAAAAATCTAAGCCTATATGACCTCATGATAACTTTCTTCACCCATTGTGAAGCGTTGGTATGCATGTTGACCTCCATTCCCATTATGAAGGACATCCCATTGGATGAATAGTTTATTCACGCTATGATGTTTCCTCCTCCCTTGTAGGAATCAAGTTCAATGCCCCTACCATTTTGGGATGAGGTGATCAAGGTAGACCTTGAGAAGGGTCAAGTCATCACCGTGCTGTTGTTCATAACTATTCATGTGGGATAATGCAGGATTCACAGGGTGCATGTTGATGATGGGATGGAAACTAACATCATCCCATACATAGTCATTAACAAACTTGGTCTTGCTGACTAGATTCAACCAATGAAGATGACATGCTTGAAGTCTTTCAATGGGTCACATGTTGTCAAAAGGGGAACTGCCACGATGGCCTTTGTGGCGAGGGAGCAATTGCCCACCACAGCTAACTTCATAGTTGTTAAGATGATGTCAAGTTTCAACCTAATTCTAAATAGGCCCTGGTTAGCCTAGTTGTGGGTTGTCTCCTCCCTAATCAATTAGCAAATCCACCTTCCATATGAAGGTGGAGAAGTTATCATACATGGTGACAATGTAGCCCCTCTAACCATCAGCAACATCAATGCTGAACAAGGATCAAAGATAGAGTTCCCCAATGACATGCCTTCTACAGAGGACAAAGGCGAAAGGTGTGAAGCAGACCAACTCAAAGAGCCAACAAAAATTCCTGACTATTCAAAACATGCTTTGGGTAGAATTAACCTTTGATATAGCTGAGGAAGGTCAAGGCGACTACCGTATTGTATCCTCCCAGTCCTATGCACCACCTAACCCATAATAGGTTAGAAACAACTACATGACTAAGGTGTGCCCTTGGTCCAATAGACGTTGGGTCCTTGCTTGTCCCATTTTTGCATGCTTGACTTATTTTCATTTTGTTCACATTTTACATTTTTTGCTTGATTTTCACTTTTGCATTATTTATCTTTCTATGCTTATGCATTTTTTCTTCTTTTTTTGTGACGTTTACACTTTCGTTTACTTTTTAGCCATCAATTTACACAAAACAAAAACAAAAAAACACATTAAAAAATCATAAGACTCAAAAATTTATAGAAACATCCCATAGCCTACCAAGGCCTAAAACTAGCACACATGGCCCAAGAAGGCCTTAAACTACCACATGGCCTGCCATAGCCTAAAACTGGTAGCCTTTTTCCCTTCCTATTGCATGTCCTAGAATGGCCTAAAACTACTAGTGTGGCTTGCCATGGCCCAAAATTGGAAACACTCTTTGTTTCAATACATGGCTTGAAATGGCCCTAAACTATCGTTGGGCTTGAAATGGACTAAAACTATTAAAACATTATCTACATACGTGGCCCAAAATGGCCTAAAACTAGCAATCACTTCACATCAATTCATCGCACTATCAACACTTAATATATAGTAATACATATCATATAGAAAAAAATCCACTATATTCCATAAAAGAATAATGTTACATGACATGTTTACCCACACTACACCATGCAAAAATATACAAATTACAAAAATGCCTGGTGGAAGGGCTCCATCAGGATCTACTCAGCCAGTGGCACTAGGTGGTGGTGGAGGCTCCTCTTCATTCACCACGTCACTAGGGCCTGCAGCATTACCTGGTGCTTGCCAAAGACAACCATCACAAAAAAAAATTCCTAAACTGATGTACAATACAGAACTTAATAGAAAAAGCATGATGTGAAAACAAAACAAAAAACTAACTTAAGAGGGTCCTGCATCGACCATGTTTGGAGGTAGTCTATCAAGGCCCTCCTCTAAGCATCATAGGATCTCAGCCTTTAATAGCCATATCTAGTCCTCATGGTTAAAGTCAACACCTACAAGGATCTTACCCTTATCCACGAAAATCCATGCAAGTGGTTACATCAAAAAGATGATGGTAGACATCTCCCTTGAGGGAATGGCAATCTCCTTCTTCAAGAACCCACTAACCATTGTGTGTTGAGAAAATATCTCAAAGGCCTGACTCCCACCAATTGCCTCAACAAACAACTCAAGGCAATGGGCTTTGACAAACTCTTCTTTGAGCTGCTGTAGATATACATCTCGCTCATGCATGTAGTGGCACTTGTGGTCTAAATACCACCAAATTTGGGCAATAGCATTGCAATGGAAAATTTTTCTAAGTGTCAACACAAGGCAAATTTTTTGAAGTGTTTGGCCCTTGATCCCATTTCTGGGGCTACACTCTAGAGCATAGCCAACATAGCATGCAACACAACCATGTTTGAAAAATTTTCTAAGTGTCAAATAGCATCTACAGAAATTTTCTAAGTGTCTTGCTATGCTTACATCCCTCTTGCTACGCTCTCCAATCTAGTAAGCATAGCAACACTCCAGTGACTAGTCTGCACTAGCATCAAGCTAGAAGTTGCCAAGCTAGCTCAGCATGGAAGAAGCATTTTTTAGATTTGCTAACTCTTGAGGCTACTCCTCTTACTATGCTCTTCAGTGTAGCTGGTGTAGCAAGAAAAAGGATTTTAATGTTTGCCAGATTTTTTTAAGCATCTATCCTACACTCTGTCCAATCCTGCTATGCTCTCTAGCATAGCAAGCATAATACCAATGGACTTTAGTTTTTGCACGAATTGCCGAACTATTGTGCTATGTTTGAAAGTGTAGCAATAAGAAATTACCTTCAAAAGCTTTCAGAGCTCAGCATAGGCCTTCATTCCAACTCCAGTACTCCTCTAGCAAATAAGATCAACACTTTGCATTTCTCCTGCAACCCCATTTGTTCCAAATTGTACTAATGCTCTAGAGTAGTGAGAGTAGAAAGGGTTCTACCTACCACACTGCCACATGGAACCCAATATGCATTTTGGGCTAACCCTAGCTCTATGAATACCCCTACACCCCAACATTTTAGGGGTTGGCAGTTGGCACAATCATTTGGCATTTTCCATTTTGGCATCTTGGCACTTAGCTTCATGGGTGAACGAGACCCAGAGCACACCACATCGGCAAAGAGGCATAGCTGCACTACATGATACATCGTGATTCCATTACAACCTTGCATCACACGGTACATTGTGGCCCCATTGTAGCCCTACAAAACATTGCAAAGTACACCATAGTAGCCAACCTAGTAGGTGTGGTTCATCACGGTAAGAGCCAAACTTCACGGCTTGACACCACCGAGATTATGACTACACTCCCACTGCACCTATTGTACACTGTGTACCTTTTAAGACCCTTTTAGGGTTAAATATACTCCTATTTAGGATGGTGTTCCATTTTTCTCTCCCATTTCTAGCATTTTCTTTCATCTTTTTGCACTTTTTCACACATTGTCACGTTGTACTATGCTCGGGTAGTAGTCTCCGTGTGTTGACACTCTCATTTCGGTCAAAACCCTTGGCTACACTCACCTCCATTCTTTGGCTATGCTCTACACTTAACACCATGAAACACTACTTTGACACTTAATATAATTTCATGTTGCTTGTATTTACATTTCGACTAACCATGCCACCCCCAGTTGCACCCAAGACCTCAGTTGTAGTTGGAAAAGTCCCTGTTTGATCAATAAGATCATCCAGTGAACTCCACCTCCATTTTTTAGCAAGGCCCTTGAGTAGAGGTGGGATAAGGCTATGCACCTGTGAACCCCTCGATGTTCTAGATACTGACATTTTTAGTTGTTATATGGTCTTTTTGCATGTGCCCCCACTTGCACACCTTAAGGCTAAAGCTCTTCCACTGTTGGCTCTTCTAGGCAAGTAGATCCATCTGAAACCTCTACTCAATAATCTCCTGAGTGACCTTATTTTTGCCCTAGATCACCAACTAGTACCTGGCATAATCAATCTTTGCAATCTACCAAGTACTATTTCCCTATGTTCAAGCTGATAAGAAATCATAACAAGATTGAAGGTTCTTGTTCTTTATGCTCAAGCTCACCATGGTCTTCTCGAGCTCATGCATGCATCTCCACAGGTGCTCGTTTAAGCACCTGTAGGTCCATAGCACCTTCACACTAGAAAGCATGCATTTGCTAACTACCTCATACACACAGTGAGGCACCTGCTCCACCTTGGAGGGTACTTGGGGATGGCATCCACTTTGGCCACCCAGTTCAGATCCCAACAGAGCTTACAACCTATTGACATACAATAAGAAAATCAACATTATCCATAGAATTAGCATGAAATTGATAAAGCAATTTAAGAAAAATAGCATACATACCAAGATCAGGATCTGTCTATTGTATATGGTCCACCATGTCCTCAACTATGCCTTCCATGAAGGCAAATTTATTTGGTGTATCTACCCACAGCTTCATTAGATGGGCAGGCACTAGTGGTGGATCACTAGTAGAGACGTCTAAGGTTGCAACCCAACACAATGTAATACTTAATAATTAAACAACCAAAGATGTAAGGGCAAAGAGTGAAAGTAGATGGTAACTTAAAGCATTTACCTAGTAAGCCTTTAGATGTTAGTGTAGGAGGATCTCCCAACTACACATTATTGAAGAGGCTAGCAAAATCACTCTCTGAGTGGAACAACCCCTCTACGTCAAATTGCTGGAAGGTCCTTGTGGCCTTGAGCAACTTTCCTTTGTGTGCTTCCCCCTATTCAACTTGAGAAGGAGTCATCTCTGCTACCATCACTACCATTGCTTCTTTAGCAACCCTCTTGTCTAACTCTACAACATAGCATAGTAGCATTAGCAAGACATAACACAAGAAAACATAAAAATTGTAAATGTAAAAAATGAAATATTAAACAAATGCATCCAAGACATGTCTACTAACCTACAACCACTGAATGAAAGGTGGGTGTCTTGAAGTGGACCTTCTTAATGCCTACCTATCTGACCATAAGAGCAGCCTCCTCTACTAGGCATGTCCTCTTAATTTTCATCTTGGATGGTCCCATCACCTCTGTGATGTACCAATTGGCCTTGCTCACATCCCCAATGACCATTGGGGGCCACTTGCCTATGCTGTCACGAGAATAGTGTCACCGTGACCTCCCTAGATAAGCTTTCATCGCAACTAAGTACAACTCATCAATTCCCTCTAGGGGGTCTTGTGCATGAGTGCTTGTGAATAAGTGCTTAACCCAAGGCTTGAATAGCTACTTAAAATCCTACACAACCTAATGTCCATTGTCTCAGATCACTAGGAACTCTACAAATCTCTGCAAATACACTGTGAAGAACACAAAGTGAATGTGAGACCTTGATTACAAGTTGTAGCGAAGTCTGGTAATCTTCACTTGTAGTCCAGTGGTGATGAAGGAGGCCCAATTAAATCTGGTACCCTTCTCTAGAACCTCTCTCATCACCTGTGTTTGTTCTACCTAAAGGATTTTTCCTTGGGAGAGCAGCTTTGAAAAAGCATAGGCATGAAAAAGAGGGTAGAGCTCTCGGACTTCAGGAACACACATGTCTCTAACCATGATGCCTTTGCGAGATCAAGTGGTTCCCAACCACTCCTCAATCTCTCCTTTATGATCTACCTCTATGCTAGCCTTGTCAATGACTAATGGGCCTTTAGAGGAAGGCCAAAGAAGTTTACAAAGAAAGCATTGTTGAGGTCTAGAACCACCCTCACTTTGTGCACACAGGTGACAAAGTGGTAAGCATCGCTGTTGAAGGAGTCAATAATGTTAACCATCTCAGCCACTAGAGTGCTTGGGCTAAGGGCCAAGAAGAGGTTTATCAATCTAGCATGTGTCAACCAACTGGTCAATGCATCTAAGGTCTTATGGCACAACCAATGTTGTGCCCCTCCACATCATCGTATTTCATTATGAGGGTGGCCTCGTTGCAACCTGTGGTGACCACTGTCACCTCTCCTAAAGTAATTGTAGCTATAACATAGGAAAATACGATGTTAGCATTATGCAATGGCGAATCAATGAGTGCATGTGAGTAAGCAGTAAAAGCTAAGCTAAGTAAGAAATGTTTACATGAAAAAAACGGTGTGCTCGATGGAGATGGTGACGCAACTGGCTCTTCGAAGTTGGGCTTGCCACTAGCCCATCCCTCATCAAGGCAACCATAGGTTGTGCACTGCTTGAATGCCTTCAAGTAGTAGGTAGGATAGCTCTCTAAGTCCTATCCCACCTGCTCAATCATAGCCTCTTGAAGGTTCAGACTAGAGGAAAACACCTCTAGGGTAGTGTGGGTTAAGGTAAGAGCCCCTGGTTCATCCTAGAGCCCTTCATCATCAACTCTAAACCTGGCATAAAAAATGAGCAACTAGTAATAAGCAAACCTAGCATAGCCAACAATAATAGAGTATAATGCAAAAACATGAGCATTTACCCTCTGGCATAGTATACAGTTCTAGGTAGGTTCTGGAACATGGTATGCACGTGCATAGCCTCAAAGAGGATGTTTCCCTTGTTGTAATAGGAGAACTCTGGCATTCCCCAGATCTTGGCTAGGGGACGAGTGTCCCTAAGGCCTTGCCTTAAACCACCTACTCATCCATCACTAGTCATGGGCTCGTCGGACATGAACCTCAATATGTCTCAGTTGGCACCATGTAGTAATGTCTCAGTGATGGTGATTGCAACCTCTATTGCTAAGTGTGACCACATGATCACATTAAACTACATTAAACCATACCGCTTGATGACCCAACTTCATGTTCAGGGTAGGTGTGTTGGGCATAAGCTCGCTCATGCAACAAATGACGCCAATAAGCTTCATGATGACCAAAATTAGCTTTAACAATACCCTACACTCACACAAATGGCCAAAGTAGTGTTAGTATGCAACAGATGCATTTTGACAAAAACCATATTAACTTACATTTAGCAATACTTGGCAGAAATTATTAATGACTTGGCATAACTTAGAAAAAAAAATCCTAGGGCCCCTTGGGCCTTGTAGGTATAGGATGTCAACATACGTATTTGACATGCCTAGTACTCACTAGGGTATGGCATGTTTAGCATAGTGTCAATATTTCGTTTCGCATGTTTGCATGTTTGGCATCATAACAACTTTAGCATCATTGGCATTTTTTGCATTTAGCAAATTTTTTCAAATTTTCTAACTTTAGGTAGTGTAGTCTAGAGTAGTCCAAAATTTTCTAACTTTGGAAGCATAGCTCCAAAATTTCACAGAATTTTTAAAGAAAAAATCTCTAACTATTGGTTATGCTCCCTCCATGGAGAGATTGCTATTCTCTAATGCCAATCTCCTCAATTTTGTGTTTGCTCTGGCAAGTTGCTCCTACTATTGATGGATAAATTTAGTTAACTATTCCTTTTGGCATCAACATTCCACAAGTGATGATTTTTTGTGGTCAATTGGACATTCTCCTGGTGGGTCTGATCCAAGGACTTTTGAATCTTGTATTGTATGGCCTCTACCAAGGATCTATAGAACATCGTTATTTCCATTGCACTCTCAACCCCTTTGAGCTTAGTGTGAAGTTTTTCCATAGCCTCATCTCTTGCTAGTGCTTGGTTGACAAATGTAGGATCAAAGATCTGGGCTCTTAATTCGGAAACTTCCATAGCCAAGCATTCATTTCACTCCTTGGCTATTTTAAGTTACCTCTCCAATATGATATTTTTGCCCCCTTGCCTCTAGTAGCTTAGACTAGGTTGTAGTGATGTTGTCCAGAACATTAAAGACATCTAAAAGTAATTTCCTAGTTCCCACTAGTTGATCCAACAATTCCTCATGTTGTGTTGTGCTTATTCTATTTCTTATGATCGTTGTAAATGTTTGCACATCTCTACGTGTAGTGATGTCTGGTGCAAATACCGTAGGTGCATTGAGTATTTCAACAATCCTATCAACAACCACTTCTGCTACTATTTTCCCTACCCCTAATGCTGCATCACCACAACTATTGTCCCTTCACCCTCCTCCAAGTGCATCGAGAAGGTTGTAGCATTTCCAAATATTTCTAGGAGTATTTATTATTTTGCGAGAGATATTCTAACCTCTATGGTGTTCAAATTTGACCTTGTGAGTAGTTGTGTTCTCTGGATCAAGAATATGGATCCACCCTCATCCATCAAACTGATTGTTCAAGCCACCTCATTAAGGTGACTCATGGCTAGTTTGTAGATGGATGGGTCCCTACCACTCATGCCTACTCATTGCTCTTATTTACTCAAGAGCTATTCTCTGTATTCTCGCAACCATTGGGTGGTTGCGGTGATGTCTAACACAGTTGTTTGAGAGGCGAGTGGAGGTGGTGATCATTGCTCCTCTTCATGGATAGTTGTGGCAAGCGTTTTATCCTTCATATTTCTACCCAGTTAGTAACTGGAACAATTTTGATAGTGTTGTTGGTGTAATAGACTATCCCTCCCCTTCAACATAGTTTCCTAATGAGGCATGGAAATTGGAGTGCCTTCCTTCTACATTCATTTTCTTTAAATCACTTCTCCATCTCTAGATAGATCAATTGTGGAAGGTTGATCGAGAATCTCCCACTCAGAGTGATGCATGCTTGGGTAGAGAAGGCAGTGATTTTTCTTAGCCTCATCGTGGGATTAAGGTGGAAGGCTACAATCTTATAATGGATCCTCTTTGCTAGTATGGGCATGCTAAACTCCTTATAGTCGACACCATAACACTGCTACAACCATTCTTTCTTAATGCTCAGATCTGCTTGCATTAGAATTTTAGTAAGATTTGTCCTTGTTTTGGGTAACCCAAGTGTTGCAGAAATGGCCTACATTGAATAGGACACTAAGATGTCCTTGATTTTCATCATTTCTCTAAGTTGCCTATTATTCTAGAATAGGAATATTTCTCTCATGTACCACTTCTCGGTGGAAGTGATGATTGGCCACATGGGAGAGGCCTTTAACTAGTCTTGTACTTCTCTCGGTGCATGCTCTAGGAAAGGGCCAAAATTTAACTCCTAGAGCACCAATTTTTAGACCTCCCTTGATTTAATCTGATTTAGGCAAGCCTCTATTAAGGTCACCTCAAGATTTTCTAGTTGCACTAGTCCATCATCCTAATGGCAGTGTTTTGTTGTTGTTGCTACTACTAGTTCTGAAATCTATCTGATAGATTCCACTTCTACTTCTTCCTTGAAAGGACCTGTGGCATGGGTTGCAAGTGGTTCTTCTTGGGGCTATTCTTGGCCTCTTCTTGTTCTAGGCCATTTCTCTCTTGGTTGGGACGATCCTACTTCCTATGTGTGCTTTCCTTTTGGTGTCATTTGTAGTCACAACACATCCATGGATTAGTAGATGCAATGTGTAACTTTAAAGTTTTCAATAGCTTTCTTGTTAGTTAGTTAGTTACACTTTGGCTAAGGTTTGACCATGGAAAATTAATTATTTTATTAATTATTTATTATAATTATCACTAGAGCTTGTTGAAAAGGTTTAACTCTTGTAATTTAGTATTTAATAGTTGATTTTTTAGTAAAACCTTTGTGGGAGTTAGAAAAAATTGTGAAAACTTTCCTATCAAAAATGGTACATTTGTGGCCCCCACAATGAAGAGGTTACCTCTAGTAGCTGTAGGGTCAAAGAATGGAGTGATTTGGATAAACGATTTGTATGTTATGGGCTCTAGAAGGTTTTGGGCTCTGAAAAATTGAAAAACCCCTTTGGTGTTTATGAGAAAATGTAAAATTTTCTAAGTGGGGTCACACCTATTTATACTATTTTTTTCTTACATCGATAGGGCCCCATATATGGGGCCTTGTATACAAGTCAGCTCAGTCAATAGAGCCTTGTATATAGGGCCCATCGGCAAAAGTTTTCAAACATCAATATCTCAAAAAATATAATGAATTTTTCAATGAAATTAGGGTCTATGGAATCCCAGAAAATCCAAGAATATGATAAAATCATTGAAGATGATCTTTGAAAGCTCAAAAATTGAAAAATTTGATGGAGAATATATTTAATGACCAAAATTTATAAAGGAACACATGGCATGATGTAGAAGATGGGTCTATGAAAGATTCAGTTTACAAAAAATGTTGAAAGATAAGATGCTTAACAAACCCAACCAAGAGATATGCAAGTGGGTTCTCCCCATAGTAGCCACATGTACTTTTTTCCCTTACATAACCTCAACCTAAGGACTCCATGCGCCCCATAGGTGACTAATGGTCAATGGAAGATAAGAACCAGAACCTGAAAGATTCTACCTAAGAATTCAAATACGTTAGACTAATACATAGAATCAAGAACATGGACATTGACAACAAGGTGAATTATGGTCAGCATAAATGAATGATAGAGAAGGTGGAATGGAATCCCAACTAAGGTCATAAGAAGTCCCTTGTAGAGTTTATGTTTAAAATGACTGAGGAAGATCCATCCTTAGTCTAGACCAAAACCAACCTTTTTCAATGACTTCACATCATCACTTTAAGATTAATCCATCCCCTCAAGACACAAAATTACTCCCATAAAACAACCACCATTCCATAAAGAGAAGAAAAGAGAAGTAGGAAGTGAAATAGGGTGTTAGTTTGAGGGGATCTTCAGTAATGGGTGCATGTCTTTTTGGTCCTATAACCAATGCTTGTAACCTGTTTATGTGTCTAAGGGGTGTGCTTTAAATTTTTTTCATGTTTTTTGTTTCTTTTTCTTTTGTTTGTTTTGTTTTTCTTTTTTGGATGGGAACCACACCATGCAAAGACTTATTTGACTTCTTATTATTGGAAGATGGAACGGTAAGAAGTCAATGAGAACACTTAGGCACTCAAGTAAGTAAAAGAGTACTGAGTTCCTTTTAAGTCACATCATGTTCAAACCTTTGAATCTTTCCCAATTCTAGAAACTACAAGGTTACAAATTTGTTAAAAGTTTCTTTAATGAAAAGGACCTCAAACTTCTAGAACAAGGAAAACCATAGAGTTTCTAGATGCGTGGATGACGTGGACTCACTACTTGTTCCATGAAGAAGAAACCATGACTGAGTCATCAGTACAAAAATTTAAAAATAGAAACTAGACATTAGCAAACCAAAAACATAATGCACAAACCACCATTAGTAATAACTATAGCACCACTATGTCTTATTGGCAATAAAACACTTTTATTAGCAGAAATTTGAAAGTCACACTCAAACAAAACAAAGTAAAATACATAAGAAAGTGTAAAATATCCAATAAATATTTAAACATACTAATGATGGTGTAAAACAAAAAATGGTGTAAAAATAAGAAAAATTTTAATAATCAAAAAATTATAAAATAAATAAACTGCAAAATCAAAAATGTGAAGAACAAAAAAATAGAAAAACTGAGGAGTCATATGGATGATTAGCATGGGTGAGATTTGAAAATTAAATGTGGTTGTCCATCCATTGAGGTATTTGTTGCATTGTTTTGCTTTGGCTCATGGAAAGCTTCACTTGTTGGATGTTGACCAACTGCTTTTTATTTGGGCTCTTGGGTTTGTATATGATCATGGCCCTAGAAGGAAATGTTTCGTCAATTATGTAAGGTCTTTCCCACAACATTTGAATTTTTTTTTTGAGGTACATGTGTGGGATTCTAGTAAAGAACCTTATCTCCCACTAGAAATTTTACCTTCCATATTCTCAGGTCATGTCATTATTTGTTGAATGGCTTGTGCATTTCATATAAAGATAAGGCCACCAATTGGTTTTTGTCTAGAACATTGAGGTTGATCAATCTTTCTTTTTGGGCTAAACTTAGGTTGAGATTTAGGTCATGGGTTGTTGAGAGTGTACAAAGCTCTAATTGAATAAGGAGCATTGGAAGTTTTGCATACACTAACTCATATGGAGAGTAGCCAATAGGAAGTTTCCATGTTGAGTGGTAGGCCCATAAGGCATTGTTGAGTTTTATCCTCCAATCTCTCCTATATTGCTTATGGTCCTTGTTAGGATCTTTGTGATTTCCCTATTGGTTACCTCTACTTGACCATTGTCTTGGGGGGTGATAGAGTGTTGTTAATTTATGTTCAACCCCTAAGCATTACATCAACTTTCTAAAAGTGGCAACTATGAAGTGAGTTCCATTGTTAGAAATTAGTGCATGTGGCATCCCAAACCTATTGACAACATTTTGTTATACAAATTTAGTAGTCGTGGATGATGTACAATTGGTGATAGCTACTACTTCTACCCATTTGATGCAGTAGTCAATTTCTATGATGATATATACCTTTCCATTAGACATGGATGTGATGGAACCCATGAAGTCTATGCTCCATATGTCAAAGGGCTCTAGTGCTTGAATCCACTCTTGAGGATCCTCGATTCAAGCGGTCATCCCACCATCCCTTTAACAACATTCACAAGATCGAATAAACTAATGGGCATCCCTAATATTGTAGTCCAATAGTATCTTGTCATTAGGATTTTTATGACTATGCGCCTCCTTGCATAGTGGCCTCCGTAAGGGCCTTCGTGAGCATCTCGAAGAATGTGTAGTTGATCTACATCAAGGAAACACCAACAAACTAGGCCATTGGCACATACCTTGTAAATGTGTTTGTTGATTCTATGAAGTATTTTTCCTAATGAAGAAACTGTTGTTGCTTCCTAAAGTCCATACCTTGTAACATCTCCTAAGTAAGAAGGTAAGTGAGGATGCCATCCTACCATTTTGGTTTAGTGGGCACTTGATCATTTATTGCTCCAGTAAAGAGGAGTTCATTTGGGAATTGATTAGAAAGTGGACTCTCATCCTCTTTATTATCCCATCTTGATCAAGAGAGGTGGTTAGTGACCACATTCTTAGTCCCTTTATGATCTATCATTGTGAGATCGAATTCCTGCAAGATCACGAGCCATTGTATGATGTGGGGGCTCACCATTGACTTACTCATTAGGAAGAAGATGTCATTATGGTCTGTATGCACAAATGTTTTATAACCAAGAACATAGTGCCTAAACTTTTTAAGATCATACACCACTGCCATTAATTCTTTCTCAGTTGTTGTGTAATTCAATTATGCATTCACAATGCTTCAACTTGTGTAGTGAATGTAATATGAACGTTTCTTATCATACAACTGCATAAGCATAGTTCCCAAGCCATAATTAGATGCATTTTTCATTATGTGGAATGGTCTAGACTAGTCTGGTGCTCGTAGAATTAGAGTTTCTACAAGTTTATCCTTTAGTAGTTGAATGCATGTTCACACTCCTTGGTCCAAAAAAATGGATCATCTTTCTTTGTAAGCTTGACCAACAGCTTTACAATCCTAGAGAAACTCTCTATGAATCCCTAGTAGTAGCTAGTGTGTCCAAGGAATGATCTGACATCTTTGATTATATTTGGTTGGCTTGTGATTCCTTAGATGATCCTTATCTTTTTTGGGTTTACCTCAATATCTACCTAAGTAATTCTATGCCCCCGTACTATGCCTTCTTGGACCATTAAATGGCTTTTCTACCAATTGAGCCTAAGGTTTGTTTTGACACATCTTCTTAGTACATACTTAAGGTGATTGAGGGCTTGCTCAAATGTATTCCCATAGGTAGAAAATTCATCCATGGAGACTTCTACCCTGCTACCAATATGCTATTAAAAAATACTAAGGACTAGTATTGAAATGTTGCAAGGGCATTTCACAGATTAAACAACATCTTACAATATGCAGAAGTTCCCCATGAACTCGTGAATGTTGTCTTGGCTTGATCTTCTAGCACAATTTGGATTTGGCTATAGCCACTAGAACCATCTAAGAAGCTATAATAGCAATGTCCAGAAATAGCGTCCAACACTTGATTCACAAATGGTAATGGAAAATGATCTTCAAATGTTGCCATGTTCAATAGCCTGAAGTCAATGTAGACCCACCACTTGCCATCTTTCTTTGGCACAATTACAAGTAAGCTAATCCACTCACTATCCATGATGGGATAGATGAACCCTACCTTAACAAGTTATTCTATTTCCTTCTTAACAATTTGCTGGCATATCCTTGGATTGATTCCTATAAGTTTGGGATATGACTAAATAAAGGTTGTTGGCCACTTATTGAAAAATTGCAATAGCTTTCCTTTTTATTTTGAAGCAATATTTTCATTGATTTTGACTAGCTTACCATTGTTTAAAAATGTACACTCCATGTTGGCTGGTAGAGTTTTTAACTCTAGAGGCTTCTACTTGAAATTATTAGGGATTTCCAACTCTCCCTAACAAGTATCATCATTTTCATTATTGGAGAGTTGGTGATGAACTCGCTCAATTCTATCCATTCTTTCAACATAGATGCATGTCAAGTGCTTAGTTGGTTCCATGCACAATGTGTTGCTGTCAAAGTCAGTTGTTAGCCACTGGGTGCCCTCCAATTTTGTGGCTACTGCATATAGGCACCTTTGGATATCTATTTCATGTGCATACTAATTGCATGCTTAAATAAATGTACTCTTAATGGACTATATTTTTTGCATGCACTTGCACTTGTTATCATTGTACATGATGCATGAAACACGCTTCTTCTCTAAACATTCAAGTTCATTTTCCTTGGATATTTTCAAGGAGAGGTCCTTGATGCCCATTTGTGCATCTTAACCATGCCCTTCCCATAATGATGGGTAAGTCACCTTTATAGTTCTCAACCTTGATTACCAAAAAATTAGTAGTATAGGACCACCCACTAATGGTGGGCACAATGTCCTCCATTAATCCCAAAGGGACAATGATTGATTGATTTTCCAATTCTAAACATATGTTACTCTTCTTAAGAGGTGGTAGGTTCTAGGCCTTGTACATGTCATGGGAGATGAGATTAACATTGGAACCAGAGTTAAGAAGAGCCTTACATGGCTCATGTCTAGGAATTTGCAAGTAAATAAAAGGATTTCTTGGGTCAAATCTTTTCATGGGAAGATTTCTAGCCTTGATCCAATCAAAAACAACATGAGTTAGCATTACAGTGCGAATCTGAGGCATCACTTGGCTTAAAGGATACTTGAATGTATTTGATGTAGAGGATGAGGGTGTTGGAGATACAGGGTGATTAGCCGAATTAGATTGTGAGGGTTTGGGAGGACTGTTGGGTTGAAAAAATGGGCATTTCCTAGATTGATTGTCTAAACCACTTGAATGGAAATCTGGTTGTGAATGTATAGTCACCATAGCATTTTGTTGTAACGGTTGTGGAGGAATTTTTCCCTGCATGGATAGAATAGGAGGTAACTAGGTTGAGGGTAGAGGAATATGTGCAGAAAAATATAGAGGATGATAAGGATATGGGTTCTCCCCTTGAGTAGATGGCGAATGAGTTTAATGGTACTTTAGAGGGTAATAGTGATTTTGTAATGATGTGTGGCTAGTAAAACTTCTTAGAGAGAGAAGTTGCTGAACATAGTACCTATATGGATCTGGTTGCATGTAAGGATATTGTTGCCTTGGCAGTGGCATTCCGCATGACTATGACTAGTGTCGATATTGATATTATTGATATGGTTGTGACAGATCTCCACTTGGATAGTAAGCTTATTGTTGTTGGTGAAATTACCTTAGATTGCCTTGAGGATAAGGCAATTGTCTAGGTTCTTGGATTCATACTAGTCAAGAATTTAAAGCATACACCTTAGACTCTTATAAGTGTGGCAGCATAGGGAAACATAGCTGAGGATGTTCATATTGATAGATGTCACAACTAGTGTCATCATCAGAGTCTACCTTCACAACTTCTTCTATTACCACAACTTTGCCCTTACCTCTTTAGTAGGCATGTTCAGTTTCTTTCCACCTCCTACAGTTACGATCACTATTTTTCTCTTTGGATTTTTTAGCAATCTTCATAGCATCTTGAAATTTTTAATTCAAAGAGTTCCATAATTTGTCAACCTTTTCTAAAATATTAGAAATAAATTTTTGGATGGGCAAGGTTTTTTTGTTCACCCCTTCATCGAGTGATGAATCCTCCTCGTCACAAAATTGAAGCTCTCTTTTTTTGATGGAAGGGTTCATATTATATTCTTCCACACTTTCCCATTTTTGTAACTCCCCTTCTTTTTTTGCAACCTATTCTATCAGCCTTTGTATCTAATGAGCTCTTGATTCGAGTAATCTCCCCTAAGCATAAATCCCAATAGTTCTTTTGGTTTCTACACTAAGCCCATCTATGATGTACTGGAGTTGTTTCCTTTCAGAATAGCCATGGCTAGGGCATTAATGTAAAAGAGAATAGTATCTACCCATGGTGGCATCCAAGGATTCATGTGTTCACTATTTCTGGCCTTAGATTTTCCTTCTCAAATTAAAAACTTTAAAGTTGGTATGGTATTTTACATTGAATAGCTCAAGCATTGTACTCCATTGAAGGATAGATTCTAGCTCCAAGGACGGGTACTAGCTTTTAGTGTCTATAATAAGTATCCTAGGGAATAGCTTAAGTTTTTTCCAATCATTTTCAATGTTTTATAAGGCACAAGCATCATGAAAAGCTTGTAGATGTGTCTACGGATCAGAGTTATATCCCCCTCAAATCTTGGGATATTATTCATGTCTAAGTGCTTGATTCGACTATCCTTCACATGCCTAGTTGGGATCTTAACTACCCATGCAATGTTAAGCATACTTCAAGTTGCTAATAAAGGCTCATCATCATCATAATCTTGTTGTCATCAATGATTTCATCGATTATCATTTTGATTATTATGGGCATAACAATTAGTATTATTACCTTGATGCTCACCTCCATCACAGTTGTTCCTTCTATGGCATCTTTTAGAATCAAAAGAGGAAGAAGAAGTAGATGCAGATGAAAAGGAGGAAGAGGGAGAAGAATTACCTCCACCATGAAATCTACCAACTTCCCCTTGGGTATCGTGACCACATTCATTATTTTTTATATCATCTTGATGCTTGTTTGACCCCTTTCCTTGATTTCCATCTTTTCTTAAACCTGAATTATGGATTATAGACTGGAAATTCAAGGTCAAACCCTCATAACCATTAACAAAGGGTAGGGAATCTTCATGCTGAGAGCCCTCAAAAGCAAGGTTCCCATTATCGTCTTGGTTCAGTAGGAACAAGGGATTAGTGAACCGTTTGCCCTTAACATCCTCATAATGCCTCTTCTGATGTCGATCTTGCTTGCATTATGTTTCAGTGGGATGGTAGTCCTAGTAGTTAGTCTTGCACAAAATTTTCTTCTTGAAGATTATGAATGCCTAACTTCTTAAAATTTTGAAGCAGCATCATGGGCATAGATCAATCAAGAAGCATTACAATGTTTCCTTCAATATCACACCATCACAGTTACTCATCCTAATGTAACATGAAGGCGAAGTTTGATACATACTCATTGGGATGAGTATATATCACTTTGTACTCTTGTGGGAATGGTGGTTTTGTATCATTTTGTTTGTGAGAAGAAGACATTTTGCAAACAATAAAATATTAGTGTGCTCTTGTAGTTATGTTATTTGGGAATGATGTTGACGTTGGGGTTCATGCAATGATATAAATAATATCCAGTTGATGAGTGGCAAGGTACCCCTACACTCAACCATACAAATACGAGCGTTACATGCGTGATTCGATCGAACTCCATAGACAGACTAGTTGTGGCATCTAGATAATTAGCCTTAGGTCACAGTTCACTATCTTCCCACCTGGACTAGTATTAGCTTTGTCATGTATGGTTTAGTTCAGAGTGAGGTGTATGATGGGTTTCTAATCTAATGCTACTCCTGAAGGTCATGGAAAGTAATATTAACTAAGCTAGGAAAGAAGGGTGAGAGAATCTAAGCTAGCCTAAGTGCGATGAGCATCTGTTCCTTGATTATCAGTACACATCTTGGACTTTGTGCAGGACTACCACTAGGATTACCAAGCGCAGATCCTAGGTATGCTACTAGGTTACCAAGTAGTCACACTTAAATGCTCTTAATCAAGTCGTACTCATTCCGCGTTTTAAGATGAGATAAGGGTGAGAGAGATTAACTAGGAAAGTAGTAAATAACAATTAAGTAAATAATTAAACTAAGTGAATGCTGTAATGATGAAGTAATTTTGATCTTTATTTCCGATCATGTGGGTGTCCAAGTATGTCACACTCGAATAAAGATGTCGTACAATTACAATCATCACTCTACGGGCATACACTGGAAAATAATTCTATATCTGGAGGGATAAAACTGCTAGAGTTTCGCTAAGGGACTAAACCATATGTCTAAAACTAGGAAAGCTGCCTCTTATTTATAAACATTGTGGTGGGTTGCGATATCGCATACGTGATATCGCAGCTGAAGTGATATCATGGCTGCAATATCACGTGTTGCGATATCGCGTACGCAATATCGCAACCCATGGGATATCACAGCTATGATATCACGGTAGTGATATCATAGCCACTACGATATCACGACAGTGATATCATAGCCAGCAAATTCATGACTCATCATACCCCCACGACTAAATGAAAACTCATCCTCGAGTTACAGAGAGAACAAGCTCCATTGATTACACAGTGGATAGGTATGGGATTCATGCTGCAGTGTGGAGTTAGAACAAAATTGAGACAAAACAAAAATGAAAATCCTATGATTACAAAATTAGTGGAACTCATGTAGTTCCTACTGGTGGTGGCTCCTCCATAGGTGTCTTTCCCTTTTCTTGTGCTCCAGGTCTTGGGATTTGATGGTGTTGAAGTATGGCCTAGAGTTTCTCCTCTTGTAAGGCCTTAAGTGCCTTGGCATGCATGTAGGTTTGCACTTCTGCCATAGAGGTATCCCAGTCAACCTTCTCTTTTTCTTCCACCATCCTTTTATTCTCTATCAACAGTTTATTAAGTTGCTCGGTTCTAAAAGTGTCCAGCTGGTTCTGAGCAACTTTTGGCCCTATATTCGGAAGGTCTAATACTTCCGAAATGGCTTGAATAGAGAAGTCAATAGTCACACCACAATTCTTAACCGTGGTACCTTCTTCTTTATTGTGCCAAAATTGGTACATTTCCCCTAAGTACTAGGCACCGCTTTCAGAGAGGGTAGGCCATAATGTGGATCCTTTGAGATGATCCCTAATAGCCACCAGAGCAAATTATGCATAAGGTCCAAAGTTTAATTCCATGATCACTATAGTGAATATGGACCTTTCATGGATGGTTTGAACACAATCCTAGGTCAGCGTGAGATATCGTCCCTTTTTAGACTCTGCAGCAATGTCTACTTTCGCTTACCTTGATTGTACAGTAGTAGGGTCTTCTTGATGGATACTAAATGATTGTTCCTCTTGTTCTACATGTTGTTCGACAAGAACTTGTCCTTCACCTCTCCTATGTTGTTTGATCACACCTTGAGTAGGACCTTCCTGTTGTCCACGTTTCGGGGCCATCTGAAATCACACGGGGCTAATCGTTAATAATGTTGTTACCAAAGTTAAGTTATACCTTACTACTTGCCTTAATAGATTTACTTTATTTTTGTGTGATGTTAATTATTGAAAGAACATGTCCCCAAAAGATTATAGTGTTGAGTCCTCTTTGCTTAGGTGGTTTCCAAATTTACTTTTCTGGTATAGCTAAGGGGATGAAATTGTTTTTGACACATTTTATTCTTAATTTTACAACTAATTACCCTTAAAGATGTCCTTCGAGCAATGATGAATTTCAAAAAATTTATGCACTATTCGATGTGTGCCCCTCCCCCACGACTAAGCTAAACACTCCGGGTTCAAGTAGGTTCAAACAGAATGAAAATCGGAGTACTAGCGAGTGAGTTATGAATATGAAAGCAAGGGATGCGCAATCACGAGTCGTAGAGAGGAATTTGAAAAACTTCCCTTGCGTGAACAGTTGCAAATGATGTTGATTAGCACAGGGGGGTCATGTATATATATTTTCATCAAAGTTAGGGCACTTAGAGAATGTATTGAATTTTTAATATTTCTTTGAAATTAAACGATGTAAACTAGGGACATTTGGATGATTGTTAAAGGGTTCTAGGATAATTCAACTAGTTTTGAAGGCACGAAAATTATGATGGTGTGGTATTTATTAATAAGGACCTCGGATGGAAGAAAAAGGCTATGTGATGGTTCATAGGAACGTTGATTCAGAGGGATAATGATAATAGGGAAAGAATGTTATGAAAAATAGGCTGAGGGTAAGAAATGGTGTGTGTGAGCTGTATCATAAGCGAAGATTACAAAAGATTACACAAGTGGATCCTCCCCAAAGTAGGTTCTAACCTATAATGCCCTTGTGTAACCACACTTAAAGTGTCTGTGGGCACTAGAAGGGTTAAAT
>MNCI01018715.1:236571-255395 GCA_015680685.1 Gnetum montanum
CAATGATCCACATGAGTGTTTTATTCGTAGATGAGATTACTTATAAAAACATAAAGAGATAAAAAGACAAAATGATAAAACAAGAAATTAAAAAATGAAAAACTGGAAAACAAAAAGTTGTAAAATTAAAGAAAATGAAAAGTATTTATTAATCTTGCTTGCTATTAGAATGGGGGATATCCCTAATAGCTAAATGGTTGAGGATGGAAAGGATTAATAATTGACGACAAGGATCCTTGCATGTTGGAAGTATTGGAACTTGGCCATACTTACCCCGTTGGGTTTTACACACTGTGTTATAGTAAGCATAGTGGGACAACTTATATGATGTAGTTCCCAGATTATGAGTTGACCCACTATGATATTTAGGACCATTAGATGGTATGCAAGGATCATGATGATGCCTTCCATGACTGTGTTCATTGGGCTGTATGGTTGTTGGAGTGTTAGCTGGTGGCCCTAATGAAGTAACATGAGGTGTTGGATTTGAAGATACGGGTGCGCACAGTGTTGGGCTTGTGCTAAGTTGGAGGATGCAGTGGCCTCAGAATTATGTTGTCCCTTCTTACGGCCATGTTTAAAGAAGGGGCACTTTTGATGTTGCTGAGGTTTCTCACTGCTATTGGAAGTAGTAACACAAGTGATGTTCGTGGATTGTTGCTATGGTGCAGGTACCTTAGGAACAGTTGGTGGCACTATGGAAGGAGGGAAAGGATGATAATGTTGAAAGTTAGGAGGAGTATAAGGTGCACAAGGTGGTGGTTGTGTTGAAGGTATGGGCTGACAGTATTGAGAAGAATGGTACTATGGTGAGATAAAGTGCGTTGGCCCAGTTAGAAAAATAGGATGTTGAACAATATAAGCGTTTGGGTTCGGATGATATGAAGGGTGTCTCCAGTTTAGTTGTGGTCTCCCCCACGACTGGGATTGTTGCCACTGTGATCAAACATANGCATTCGTACGTAGGATTGGTAGTTGAGCACTTATTTCCTTTAGTATTTTTCTCTGAATGTCTATTGTTTTGTCCTGCTTCTTGGGTTGTCAAAACTCTATCTCCAATATTGTTGATAAGTTCTCCACACTTTTGATACGTCCATTCCAACACCTTATTGATCTTTGCCTCGACTTCTTCTAATGATTTTTGTATTGGAAAAGATGATTCTTTCTCCTTATGATTGGTTGATTTCTCCATTTTATGATCATGGACCTTTGTTAAGTTGAGATTTTGGTCCTGTTGATGTTTTTCAACACTCTCCCATCTAGCAATTTCTCCTTCTTCTTTTACAACCCACTTAATAAGCTCTTGGACTTGATGGGATTGTAGTTCATATAGTTGACCTTGGGCATACATCCCTAGGGTTTCTCTTGTTTCCTCAAGGCTGATACTCTTGCGTAGGTTTGATATTTTTAGTTAAATACTTCTACCATTGTTGACCAACGTCGTATTGAATTTGGTTTTAACAATCTATACCATGCTTTTTCTTGGCCAAAGAGTGTCATAGGAAAGAGCTTAAGTTTTTTCCAACCGTTGTCAATGTTGTTCCACATACAGGCATCGTAGAAGCCTTGTAAATGTTGATGCGGATCTAAGTCATAGCCTCCTGAAAAATTAGGGAAGTTGTTTAAATTGAGCCTTGGTAGATGGCTCTCTTTACGATGCCTACGGGAGATTCGAACAACCTCTTGTATTGGCGTTAGGCTCTTAGTGGCCAACAGGGGTTCATCATCACTAAGTAGGTTGTGAGTTTGTAAATTGGGATGATGTTGCCATTCTTGATTTTATTTGTGAGCTTGATTTTTAGTTCTACGCCGATCCCTTGAAAGATAGTCATCCATGTCACAATCTGATATTGAAGGAGTAGAGGAAGAGAAGGAACTGTAAAACTCGTTATGACTTTTGTAAGTCTTCCAATCATCCCCAAGTAGGTTCTTGTTAGTTATTGAGAAGGTCCTAGGCCTTTTGGGCCTCCTCGTTCTATGGGATGTCTCATCCTCACTAGAGGTGTTAGAGTTGGATGATGAGAGTCTTTGAGTATCGTTGGGGTGTTCATAAACATAAGGGACTCCTGCATAAGGTTGAGTACTTCAATCTTCATCTTCATCATCAATTATGTTGGTTCTCTAATGAATTTCCTCACTAGGTATGTCATTATCATAGTCTTGTAGGAGAGGCATGATTGCGAAATTGTGTGTGAATTTATATGTGACTTTTTATAATTATGTCTTTATAAAAGTGTTGGCAACCCTTTGGGACGTGACCGCCAACGAGTGTTCTCGAATAGGATTTAGGTGCTTGCTGGTCTCTGGCAACACCAAGGCCTAGATACCTCCAAATAGACTCAGTAGCTAATGTAAGTATGTGTGTGTGTTGTTGCAAAAAATGAAACAGTTGGGTTGTGTGTAAAATTGTAAATTACTTATATTAAAGAGATTCAACCAACTTTGCAAAGTACTATGACTTGTCGAGAGTTCCTATTTTCTTCAATTGCCTAGTCTATGCAGTCCTTATAATACCTACTTGTAACAAATAAATTTTTGCAAAAAAATTTAAGCACAACTCTGCGAATCTACTTCTAATTTTCCCTAGAGAAAGAGATAGTTCCACAAGAAAACTAGAAATAGAGCGTGATTCAATGGAAATAGAAAGAAGAGAAAAAGAAAGTAGATTTGTGTAAAGATCTAAAATGTTTAAACAAGGTAAAATGATGTGAGTAAACACTTCACAATAAAGCTATCCCAAACTCAATAACTACGAATTGTTCAAACTTCCAAGGCTCAAATAAGTAATTTCTTCAAGACAATCCTACTATGTTATCCCAAAAAAACATTGTTGCGTAAACTATCATGTACCAGACTCTATTTTGGCTAAATAATGGATGTCAACAATTGCATTCAACAGAATCTTCAAAAGACTTGAAAATTTATGATTGAAATACCATGGAGATTCACTTTAAAGATAAAAGAAGCCATTCTGGTCCTATCAAAATACCAAAGATTTTCTGAACCCTCTTGACTATTGAATCACTCAACGGCTTGACTACATGCAGAGGCTCTCTTATAACAATCTCAATAGTGGTTCTTGTACATTGCACAATAATAAAATTCACTACTAAAATGCTCTTAAGGCTTTCAAACACAAGCTCTTCTATGGAAAAATTTTAATAGAAATTTTCTATCATGCAACAAGAACAATAAGAGCAATCTAAAAATCCCAAAATTACTTGCCAAGCATGATACTATCTAAACCACTAGCTAAACAATGTCAACAAAATAAAAAAAAATAAGCATAACTCACAAGACTATGACAAAGAGGCTGAAATGTTATCTTTAACAAGTCATCTTACAAGCAATCTTTCACAATGTCTTCTTTACAAATGCTCTTCCACTTAGCCACCGAGACCTAGAGCGAGACCCCCCTCCCAAGACCACTTCCTTCCTACCCTTGAAGCCCTTTTATAGTAACCTCCAGGTAGTTACAATCATCATGAGAAGGTGAGATAAGTTACAAAAATTATGAGTGGTTATAACCACCATAGAGATAAAAAAGCTGTAGTTGACAAGTGTCCCATTTAGTTGCCAAGTGGCTCATTCAATTGCCAAGTGGTCACCATGGAGATAAAAAATTCATAGTTGACAAGTGGCCTTTGTAGTGGTTATAACCACCATTTCAATTAAGAGGCTACAATTATCATGAAATTACAACATTTATAGGAAATTTAAAATGAAGCCAAGTATCTAGTGGCTATATTCACCGTAGGGTTAAACGTTTATAGGTGATGAATATCTTGTAGTTGCAACCATCATGGAGGACTCATGTTTTGTTTCTACATGTGTCATTATGGTATGGCCATAAATATATTCATATTTCAATTTTATGGCCCCTTGCCGAGTAGGAGTGATGTTGGCATCAACAATTTCAAATATGTTATTTTAGAAATTTTGGCTTGCGAACAAACATTCATCATAATGATAGGAGTAACAAGATTGAAAGAAACTTAATGATCATTGAGAAAAGGCAACATGGATCGATGGCAGGAGTAGCAGATGACCTAATGCATGGATGATATGTAATTGTAATTGAAAGTTGGAAACTCTGTGTGGTTGTTGTTGGTCAAAACATTTTTTCCTTTTCATGATTTCTAAGTGTCAACATAACCCATATAAAACTTCCTCTGTTCTTTTGCGCATGCAAGAAATTTCTTTACCGATGGCACTTCCATTCAAACTGTCATCGTAAATTTTATCTCATTTTTTTTCTTACCATTATTAGAAAATATGGTCTGCGCAAGCTTGACACACTTTGGTCAGTCAAATGTCCTTTTCATACTTCAAAGTTCTAATCTCCACTATTGGCTTTTAGATCAATGTTTTGTGCATATTTTTCCTGTCTTGACCTTGAATCGTCGTCTTGCCTTGTAACATAGCGAACTGCACACGTCGTTGTCTTTAAATAACCACGTTTCCTCTTCTTCCTCTTATCAATTTTTTTGCTCACGTAATTATGTCATTGGCTACATAATTATGTGGACATTGCAACAAAGAAATGAAGAATTCCGTCATTTTCTAGTGTGGTACTGTTACTAGAACAACTGCAAATTCATCCCTGCTTTGGTAGTTGCAAATGCCGAGTCACTGGTGTCGTCTAGATACACCGAAGCTCTATTTTTAGCAACATTTATTTAGCATCAGAACGTTTGAAACTAGACTGAGCATCCGGAAATTTCTGCATGAACTATACACGCCCTACACCAGTGAAGCTAAAGGCGCAATGGAAATGATTACAACCATCGTTCCCAGCGAGACCTCCATGTGCGCTCTGCGTTCACTAAATTTTTTGGACCAGATTCTTGCAGAATGCCCTTGTCTACCACAATTTAAGATTTCCTTCAGCTGTAGTTACGCACTACATTTCTTGGAGTTTATTTCTCTACCATTAAATCTCTCTCAACCCTTAACTCCTAGTTAAGTGGATTCAGTACGACCACTTCAAGCACGTGCGTTATGCTTGGTAATCCCAGTAACGAATAGCGTTTGGTAATCCCAGAAGATTGCATTAGTTCAAGGTGTGAACAGCAAGTGGGACGAATACTGATGCTAGGTATTAGAACTTAGTTAGTTAAAGTTAGTTACTTAGTCTCTTTACCCTTTCCTCTCATTAGCATAGGTGATAAAAGATAAAAGACATAAAAATCACATACCTCAAACTTACTTAACCATACAACTGTGACAAATACAAGTAAGTCTGGGAAGACAATGAATGATTAACCTTAAGTTTTCCATAAGGCGTGTAGGCACTTAGTCTGTGGAGTTTGACTAGATCGCGTGTGTAACGCTCGTATTCGTATGGTTGAGTGTAGGGGTACCTCGCCACTCATCATTGGCACCGTTGTCGAGGACTAAGTTGTTTGTGCGCTAAGTAGAACATAGGAAATCATCAACATTGTTGGGAAGCTTAAACGAACCCTTAGGATTAATCAGAAGAAAATTTAAACAACGATCAATAGCACACTGAACTAAACTAAGATGTCTTCTTCTCATAAAAGCACTTCACCACCTAGGGATCATATAAGAGACAGTCGACGGTCTAACACACGTAACCCAGATCCACCAATTCCTCAACAATTCAGTGTGGTATATATTCATCATGATGAATATATACCCGATTTTACCTTTGTCTTCCATCAAGATGAACAACTGTAGTGGAGAGACTTGGAGGGTAACATTGTGTTGCCTCCAGACAGAGCTTCTCCCAACATGCTCCTTCGTGCCCTTGCATGGATTGACATGTCGCAATTATATGTTGAGTACATTGCATGCGATTACAACATGAGGGACTACCATCCCACAAAAGCGCAACGTCAACAGGATGCATGACAGGAGAGTTACCACACATCATTGAAGGGCAAAGGCCCCCGTAATGCTTCGCCTATCATAAGAGAAATTAAGGGTGGTGAAGTTATCTCAATAGGTTCTCCACGAAATGATTTTCCCTCTCCTCATGATGGTGAGGAGGTAGGGTATCAGAACCTACACTCTACAATTCACAACCCTGGTTCTGATTCCCATGAACACCAAGTGTTCGATGAGGGAACACAAACACATGACAAAGGCAGGAATTCTGATCATCATCACGATTGGGGCCATAGCCATCGAAGAGAAGGTAAGAAACATTGTCATGGTGATGGTTCCCCTTCCTCTTCACCTTCATCACATCATTCACCCTCTCCTTCCACATCAGGACGCAATCACCAAGAGCCCAACCATGAAGATAAGGGTAACGATAAGCAAAATGAGAACCCTTAACGAGAGATTCGAGAGCAAGGACAAGGGCATTCTAGAGAGTCAAGGCATAGAAGGGAAAGTAGGGAACCACATAGGCATCATAGACATCATGAGAGAGATGATCACGACGAATCCCTACTTGCCACCTGAAGTATGTTAGATATTACAGAGGCCGTTAGAATACCTACAGGGCACCAAAAAGATAGTCGGATCAAGAGACTAGACATGAATAATCTCCCACGGTTTGAGGGGGGATACAACGCTGATCCGCAGAATGACTTACAAGCATTTCATGATGCTTGTGCTTTGCAAAATATTGAAAATGAGTGGCAAAAGTTAAAGTTGTTTCCAAGAACACTCATAAAGGAAGCGGAAAGGTGATACCAATCCTTAGAACTGGAAACCATTAGGAGGTGGAGTACAATGCTAGAATTGTTTAATGATAAATACCAAACGTACTCTAGAGTGTCCAACTTGCGTAAGCAGATCCAAGGATGGAAGCAGGGTAATCACGAACCCTTGAATGCTACCATGGGCTGATATTATGCATTTCTACATCATTGCCCAGGCCATGGTTACGCAAAACAGGATCAACTATGCCACCTCATAGATGGGCTAAGACACGAAACTAGGAGAACCCTTGGGACATATGCCCAAGGGAGATTATTTGAACTTAGATCCCATGAAGTTCATAGATTGTTGGAGCAAGTAGCTAAAGAAGAAGGGGAGCTACAAAAAAGAGAAAGCATGGAAGAGTACAACCGCAATCCTTCCCTCCGAAAGAGGGGAGTGAGATTCTACGAGGAGGAGGATGAGTCACCACTCGAAGAGTTGGTGAATAGAAAAACCTTTCCACTTCATAAATTAACAATGGAAGTGTCGGCTAAGGTAGATCAAATATGGAGCTCCTTAGATAGTAAAATTGAAACTGTCCTAAAAATCATAGAGGAGTCTAAGAAGGAACGAAGAAGTGATCATGATAAGAAAAAGCGGAGAGATTCAGACCATGCACGTAACAAGGGTAAGGGAAAAATGACCATCGCTAATGAGGTTGTGGACTCTAATACGAACAATGATGATGGATGTGAGATCTACCAATATGACCATCCTAGGGGATGTTGCCCAATAATCTCACACCTATAAGAGTCTGGGGTGTATGCACTCAACCCAAGACTTAACAAAAGGCAAGCACCCTGAAGGTTACCTTATCCCCAAGGTAACCCGAGGTAGTTCCACCAACCGTTAACATACTATCCAAGTGGAACTCCACCACAACCTATCGGGCAACATCAGCAGTGGCAACACCCATAGTCATGGGGGATGCCACTACCTAGACAACAATACCCTTACTGACAACCAGACCCGTATGGCTACTATGTGCAGCAGCCAGTTTCTCCAAGTGACTCTATGGGTCATGCAACCCCACAATGTCACTACCAAGTTCGGGAGTATTTTAGGACTCCTTCTCCTATGGGAGACATACCACATGCATACCATTCTCCGAATCCATCTGCCACTCATATGTCGATAGTTCCACTACCACCCGCTCCAATGATGCAAGGGGAACTCCCCACTCAACCACAGCAATGTAATGCTACGAGAGTTGTAAAGCTTCAACCTACTACTGGTTCTAACAACCGCATGAAGAGAAGACCCTTCTTCAAAACCAAAAGCCCAAACAAGCTCTCACAACCACAAGCGATTGAGTCTATAACCACTTCTCCATCAAGAAAGGCTTCGGAGCTCCCTTCAAACCAACAACAGAGCCCAACGCACACGGTTATGTTAACACATACCATTACTGACTGGATAAAGGTGGGCCACCTTCTTAGGAAACTCTCTGACCCTAGAAGTCCCTTAATCTACCTCCAAGTCGCTTGGAACAAACCACGTAAGGCTCTTCTTGACTCAAGTTCTGGAGTCAACTTAATATCACGAGAGATGTATAAAGCTTGGAACCTACCTCCACTCAAGAAGAGCAATATTCAATTAGAGCTAGCTGACCAGTCCATCATTGTCCCTCTGGGACTTATGGAGGACATTATTACCACTATGTGTGGTTGGTCATACCTAGCTAATTTCCTAATGATAGAAGTCAATAGCAATAATAAAGGGGACTTCCCAATTATAATGTGGAGGGCATAGCTAAGTACCATAAATGCATGCCTAGGAATCCATGATATTTCCTTGGAAATATCTAAGGAAAACATTTATGGAAAGATCAAGAAGAAGAAAGTTCCATGCATCACATACAGTGACTCATAGGGTGATGACATGGAAGAATGCTCAGCATCTGCTGCATGCAACTGGTGTGCCCAAGAAACATAGATACAAGGGTTCCTGCATGTAGCAACCACACAAAAAGAGAACACCCAGTGATTGATAGCTAATCAAGAGAGCAGCCCACCAACATGCATGGAACGAACTGGGGGAACAACTTGCACCCACAACAAAAGCATAGATACATTGGAATATGAGCATCGCTAACTTCCAACCCTTAACCTAAAAACATCAATTGGAAGAAGTTAGACACTTTTAAGAAATTCAAACAAACACTCATTATTTTGGATCTCTCCCTTTCAATTCAGTCATGGGGGAGATGGCCACCTATGCTGATCATTTGAGGCCCTCAGTTCTTTTTAGTTTTTGTTTTGCGCATTTTTGTTTTACACATTTTTGTTTTGCATATTTTTGTTTTACAAATTTCTTTAACTTTTTTTGTTTTTGTTTTACAACATTGTTTATACTTTTTAATTTCTTTGTGTGTGTGTGCTTATCTATTTTGTTAAGTTTGTCACCCAATAAGTGCTCTAATGATGGTATGAACTGTTTTCTACTAGTTGCTAATGTTTGGTTTTTACCTTTAAGTTATGATGTCGATACTAAGGTATGGCTCTTTTGATATGATAGGCAATGAGTCCACTTCATCCATACATCCACAAATTTCTATGGTCTCTCTTGGCTTGGAATTGTATAGTCCCTTTCTCAATAATAAGAACTATAATGAATTAGTGACTGGGTATTTCTCAAACTAAGGAAGAACTCAAGGATTGAAAAGGGTGTGGCTTCAAGAGAACTTGATGCATTCGTGTTGGCCATTCTCTTGGGTGCTTGGATGTTTTCTTCTTGAGTTTTCTTACCATTTCAACATTACCCAATTATTGAGAAGCTGAGTAAATAAAAATAATAAGTCTTTTCATGGTGTGGTTCTCACACAAAAAACACAAAAAAACAGTGACAATTCAAAGCATACCCCTTAGACAAAATAATCATTTGGACTACAAGCACTGGTTATGGAACTAAAATAAACATGTTCCCTCTAACTAAAGCCCTTCTTGCTTCCCATTCTCTCCTCCTTCGTTTCGTCGGAATGGTGGTGGCTCTTGGGTGAAGACATTCTTGTTACTTCAAGAGGATGGTTTAGCTGAATGCATTAATGCGAAGTCACTGGACGTGGTTTGTTGAGGCCGGAGTTGGAATGAGATTTTTCGAGTCACATTAATCATTAACTACACAAGGGGATATACACCACCTTGTTCTTGAGATTCCATTCCATTCTCTTCTTTCCATCATTCTTCCTCCATTGTTCACCTCATTGCTGGTTGTATCATTAGTGTATATTTTGGTGGATGCATTATTTTCTTTTTGGTAAATTCTTGTGGTTAAGACTTTAACTCTTGTTCCAAATGACATTCCTAGAGCCTACAAACTCTTTGAATGTGGGTTTTTCGGGGCATTAAGGGCATAATCTTGCTTTGGGGAGGACCCATTGGCATTCCTATTTGGTATACCAGTTAAATTCTTTCCTTTAACATTTTTGCAATCCACTGTATTTTGTTCATTTCCATATTGACATTCATTTCATCGACGTTATAGTTGTCTCTTTTTTTCCATCTTTCCTGTTCTTTTTCTTTCTCCATTCTATCACTACTAGAGGTTCGCTCTTATTCATGGAGGTCCTAATCCAATTTTTTCAATTTTTTCGATTTTCTCCTAGCCCCTACACCTTCGGTAGTCACCACTATTATATCTTTAGACCCGTATCAGCCATACCACAACTCATCCAATGGACCTTTCACCGAAGCAAGGTATCAACTACATTGTGATTCATTTACCCTTGCTAATATAAGACTATGTTGTGTGTGCAGATGGCAATCATACAACAATGGATTGGATCTGAAGGGAACACTTGGAATGGATCGGTGTTGAAGCAGCTATGCAAGGAACGAGATGGATGGCGCACTTATGGATAGACAACAAAAAGTGCAATCTTGGCATTGGTAGCAACAGACTTCTTCTCTCTTCTCTCTCAGCTACCAAATAAGGCTTGATGTCAAATGTATAAAGTGTTCACTCTTGTTGTCATGAACACCAATTTTGTCTTGTTCTGTAATGATGATCTGTTCACATGTCATCCCATTCACCATTAGTTTCATTCAAGTCAATAATCCCATACCTTCCCAATATTTTGTAAGAAACTCGAGGACAAGTTTTTATTCAGTCATGGGGGTATGATGGGATGCGATATCGCATGGGCTGCAATATCGTATACCCAATATCACATCCGCTGTGATATCGTGTACACGATGTATCATATGCGATATCGCAACGCGCTACCAAATCTATAAATAAGAGGTGGCTCTCCCTTGTTTCTCCATCTAGATCTAGACCCTTAGTGAAACTTTGGCAGTTTTACCTCTCCAGAGATAGAATAATTTCCATGTGCACGCAGTAGGAGCTCCAAAGTGAACGAATCTTTATTTGAGAAATTTTGTACCTGAACGCACAATTGTGTATAGCAATAAAGAAGAACTATTGGATAAACCTTGCAGTGCATGGACTAAGCTAAATAGGACTTTAATTATTTTTATTTATTGTTCATTGTTTCAATGCTTTATTAGTTAATTAAATCTCTCTCAAATCTTAACTCTTAGTTAAGTGCATTCAGTACAACCGCTTCGAGCACGTGCATTACGCTTGGTAATCCCAGTAACGAATAGTGTTTGGTAATCCCATAAGGTTGCATTGGTTCAGGGTGTGAATGGAAAGTGGGACGAATACTGATGCTAGGCATTAGAACTTAGTTAGTTAAAGTTAGTTACTTAGTCTCTTTACCCTTTCCTCTCATTAGCATAGGCAATAAAAGATAAAAGACATAAAAATCACATACCGCAGACTTACTTAACCATACAACTGTGACAAATACAAGTAAGTCTAGGAAGACAATGAATGATTAACCTTAAGTGTTCCATAAGACGTGTAGGCACTTAGTCTGCGGAGTTCGATCGGATCGCACATGTAACGATCATATTCGTATGGTTGAATGTAGGGGTACCTCGCCACTCATCAGTAAGAGACAATTTTATTTACGTCACAATAGATCTATTAAAATAGATGTAGAATCTTAGTATCTCTTAGCTGCTATTCCACTCAAGTATCTAGATGTTATTAACAAACTTCACTTAAGTTGTCATCACTTTAGAATATAAAGTGGAATAGAGATTCAACTCCCCTGAGAATAGCACATTTGTAAGTTGTGTAGATTAGGAGCCCTTAAGGATGCATTACATGTGTCTCTTTCTTTTACTATGACTATCCATTTGAGATAATTTTATAATGTTACAGTAAAAAAACTTGTATGATTTGTTTTAAACATTGGTTTTGGTCAAATTTGTAGAGTCTATCTTTATTTTTCATGAAAATGTGATATATGTGCAATAGATCCTATGGGTATTCAAACATAATAAATCTTCATTTCATTTTTTTAATGTTCATGTTGGTGATATCATATACATTGTAGGAAGGTTCCTTCACTAGATTATCTTATTTTGTCTTTGTAATTTTTTTGGTTGTCTCCATGGCTCCCTGCATAGAGATGTGATACACCTTCAAATGGCCTCTGCAAAAGCTTGAGTTACGTCTTGACCATCACGTTGTCATCCATGTTTGACATTAATGAGTCTTCTGACTTTTTCACCCTCATTTATGATTTCCTTTTACTTTTAGAAATCCATTTTCCTTCTAACTTCTTGTACCATTCTTGAAAGCTCTATGTGCTTTCTCCATCCTTGCATTTTGGCCTTATTGTCCACCACAACGTTTTTTAATTTTATGGCCTCTATTTCAAATACTTTAATTATTGAAATCATAGTAAGAGGTCAACTAATGGTGTAGATACATTATGATTAAAAAAGTATAAGGTACTTTAAGAGTTGTGATGATTATATTATAACATAAAGGATGTAGTGATGTGTATAGTAGTACCATGTTTAGTTAGAGTTTAGGTATAGTACCTTGATTGTAAATTCATGTATAGGTAAAGAATAAAAATTTCTTATTACCTAAAATAAGTAAAGATTACATGAAAGATAACATATAAGTAACATTGTAAGAAAATGCCTATTTACAAATCTTATCATTTAGGTTTAAATAATTTAATTGTTATAATCATACATCATCAATTAAGTTACATGGATATTAAAAGTATAAGATGCTTAAGTATTTATAATGCATCATGTGACTATATGAAAAAGCAAATGTTGTAACCTTTGAAATATAAAATATTATTTCTTATTACCTGAAGTAATTAAAGATAACATAAATAGTAAGAAAATAAGTATTTATAAATCTTAGGTAATTTTTTAAACTTATAAATTGTTCAATTAGGTTGTTAGTTCATGGTGTGTAGTTACCTAACCATAAAAAAAGTATAAGGTGTTTTAAAAGATGTAATGCATCACGTGACCACTTACTCTGCCTACCTTTGTTGAGGGCCTCTTCAAAAACCTTTACAGAAACTTGAAATGCTGACAAGGCTCAATTCAGTTATGTGAAATATGATATTTTAATTATACCTTTTGGGTATTATTTTATTTGTTCTTAGAGGAATTTGTTGATTGGACTATGCTGACTAGGATCAAGATGCTAAGAAATAATTTTATTATATCTTGAAAAAAAAATTCTAGGGTTAGGGATCCACTGTCATCCTACTATGGGTAGAAAGTTACAGCCATCTGAATAGTTAATTAATTGATTTCACATGTATTTAAACTTGCTTTTTGATAGAATGAATCAAATGGATTTGAGAAAGTTCAATTCATGTTGTGCATGTGCATTTGCATTTGAGATCTCCTCACAAGGAGTGATTTCATCCTCACAAGAATCCATGCAATACATTATTTACATTCTTCAACATAGATGTAGTCATTTGTATTATTAATCTAGCAATAGATTAATTGTAGGCTAAAAATAAGTTGTTTAAGTATCTCACATAAGATACCAAACTATCAATGAATAGATAGATTATTGTTACCTTATTATTATTATTTATTTAGCACTTTTTTGCATTTCTATTTTAGTAGTGCATTATTTAGTTCTTAGTACTTGAATATTAATCTTAAATTGTGTATTTAGTTATCATAGGATAACTTTTCGAGGAGATACACACTTACTTGACTCTCTTACAATTCATCCTACCATTGAACATTACTTATTAAAATTATTTGTTAGAGTTCTATAAAATTTAATTTACATTGTACTACTATGACAATATTTTACTATTTATTAAACAATTTTGACATGTCACATGCCTCCTCATTATCATGTTGTCCATATTTCACACTAAAGTGTCTTTTAACTTTGTCATCTTTATTTACGACTTCCTTTTCAATTTTAGATATCCCTTCTCTTTTAATTTCTTTTGAACATCCTTGAAAGCTCTAGATGTGATAGTATTCAAAAGTAAAGAGTAGGCCTCCCATCTCATCCCTAATTTTAGAACCTTTGTCATCATCATCCTAGCTTTGTCCCAACAAAATAGGATCAACTACATGATATCTTTTTTAATCATTGACCTCTATGAAGAGCTAGACCCTTGTTTATTTGAGTTTCTTCAAATCATCTTTGCTTGTGTTTGCTTATATCTTCTTTGTCTTCGTTTTGGTGGCTTTCCTCAAATAGTGATGTAGCAACCTTTGTTTATAGGCTTATTGTCTAATCTTCTTTACATATGTCCAAACCATCTAAGTTATCATTCTTATAACTTACATAAAATACAAGTCACTTCAAGTTTTCCTCAATGTCTTTATTATGTAGTTTATCTCGTATAGTAACATTCAACATCCATTGATGCATTTGTATTTTTGCCACACTCATTTGTTGCTCATGCCTCTTTTGCATTGCCCAATATTTAGCACCATATAAGATAGTAGGCTTGATTGCCTAATTGATGTCATGTAAAATTTCCCATTTAATTTTATTGGTATATTTTTATCACATAAAACACAACTAGCCTATCTCCATTTTGACCATCTTGCCTCAACTCTATTTCTTTTATCTTTATTAATTTCACCATCTAATTGGAGAATTCATCCTACTTATATATTTATCAATCTTACCATTCTAATTGGAGAATTGATCCTACTATGTAGGGAGCGACCTTTTTTCTATTTCACCACTATTTATGATGTTATTAAAATTGCATTCTATATATTCTGTCTTGTCTTACTAGTGCTAAGTTTTAAGCCTATTGATTCTAGAGCATGTCTTCACTTCTCCATTTTATAAGTTATACTTTTTGAGTTGTTTCCACCAACACAATATCATATGCAAATAGCATACACTAAAGAATTGATCATAATATGACAAATAAGTATGGGCTACTTTTGGAACCTTAATATTATTCTATATGTTTTGAAATGGTTTAATCTTCCTTTAGCTAAAAGGAAATGAAAGAATGAAACTACCCTATTTATTTGCATTGTTTGCAAATGGTAAGGAATATGTTAAGAGTGCTTACATAGTTGAAGATGTTAAGATTACTTCACTATTGTCAAAGTAACTGACCTAAATTTATGTGTCAAAGTTATTAAAATAGTTATATTGTGAAGCATGTACAAGTCATCCTAAGTATATGTATATCTTTTAAAAATAATCATAAGTAAAGGTAATGGTAATACTGATAGCCTTTGCAAGAAAATAAAATGTTCAACAAAGTTTTAGTATCTATAACATTAAAATACTTTCAAATTATAGCAAGATGGTAAATAAACTTGTTCAAACACTTGTCTCTGCATGGGTGCCATCATGCATGAGTAGATAATAAAACAAAAATGCAAATCCTACCATCAAATGGGAAAGAAGCTACTAAATCTAATGCATTTAGCTCTACTAAATCTAATGTATTCAACTCTTGGACTTATTCCATTTGGACTAATTCTAGCTGCTTATTTTCATTATTTAATGTGCATTTCAACAAGTTACATTTTAAATTTTAAATTATACTTTTTAAAAAATATATTTAATATTAAGTTGGATAAATCAATACTATTATAAGAATAATATTGAGTTTTCTATTCATATCAAATAATTTGTTTGCACAAGGTAGGTACCTATCATTTTATTTTTAGAAATTACTTATCAATTTACTTTAACATCTTGCACAACAAATATAACATTGTTGTTAACTCTAAAGATTATCTTTATTGAAAGTGGAATAATAGACATTTGGATAAAGTACATGGTAACTATTGATGATGATAAAATGAGCAAAATTATGTTATCAATGAATGTTCTTAAGCTAAAGGAGTTTGACATTTGGATAGATGCATGTTAATTGTTAATGACAAGGCATCATAAAAATGTAACATGTATTTGTATAGGAAGCATGACTTGACGTTGACATTTAGGTTGATACATGTTAAATATTCTTATCTTTTAAGTTTTTTATCAAATGCACCTAATGTTACTTAGAGAACTCTAAGAAATATGGCTTATCTTTTTAAGTTTTTGATTAACATAGCTTGTCTATGTTGGCTTATCTTTTAAATTTTTCATAAGATGTCACTAATGTTACCTAAAGTACTCTAAGAAACATGGCTTATCTTTTAAGTTTTTCATTAGAAGCCACCAATGTTACCAAGAACTCTAAGAAACTTTGAAACTACCATCCACATATGAGCAAGGAAAGCCAAGGATATCTCAAAAATAAAGGAAACTAAGGATATTGTAAAAGTAAAAGTAAAGAAAAATAAAAGAAAATAATGATACCTTAGAAATAAAGAAAAATAAAGAATAACTCTTAAAACTAAAGAAAAATAAAGAATACCTCAATATATTTGGAGTTTAATTTAGATTTAATTTAGTTTGAAAGAACCAATGTTGAACTTTTCTACTAATAAAACCTCCGTTGAATTTGCAAGAAAAGATTAAATATGAAAATCTCTTGAAAGATTGAACATAAAAGTCTCTTGAATTAGTTGATGTTAAGTTCAAAAACATCTCTACCTTTAAATAAAGAAAAATAGAAATGAAAGACAAAAGGTTATTTACTGTTGGCTAAAACTTGAAACTCAAACCTAACATAACTCAAATAAATATCTTGCTACAAAGATAACAATCTTTAATACATTGTTAAGAAATTGTAAAAATTCAAAGCAATATAATAAGCTACATTAACTTGGATGAAAGATTTAACAATAATTAAATAAAACCAGCAGTATAGTTTCCATTTATATTGTTAGCCTGCGAGATAGATACAACGGGTTGCAATATTTTATCGTATACGTAACGCAGTAAATAAATGCAAAGCCAAAATGTGATAAATGAAGATAAAAATCATCAAAAACTCAAAGCAGAGAGTAAGGTCCATAAACAGACTCCAAGTACCTTAAGATGAGCCAGAGTGCTTATAGGCCATACGTATCATAGTTCATACCTATTCTTTCTACGAATTTCTCCCCAGATGTTACTGAAATACACTCACAGATAACCTCACCTGTGGCTCGTAATTATATGTTAATTATATGAGGTGGCTCGTAATTATATGTGTACAACCTTACCTGTGGCTCGTAATTATGTGTTAATTATATGAGGTTTGGTGTACTGCATGGCTATTTCACTCCGGCCCAGTGGTGGCTGTTCGAGATTGGCATTGCGAATTGTTGAAACACAAAATTTGACCTATGAGGCAAATTAATGCACAATGCTTGAAAGTCCACGATTTGGCAAGGGTGATGCTTACAACACATGAGCACTGAAAGTGCACGATTTGGCAAGGGTGATGCTTACAACACATGAGCACTGAAAGTGCACGATTTGGCAAGGGTGATGCTTACAACACATGAGCACTTACAAGCACGTTAGTGTCGGTAAGAACACGCGACTTATAATTTTAATAAAACATAAAATATAAAAGAAAAAAAATAAGAGCAAAGATATTAAAGATGAAATGCATACATTAAACTAAAACAATAAAAAATAATATTTAACCATAAACTAATCAGTTCTTAAACAATCTTGAAACCTATAGTATACATTTGCATCAGATCTTGCAATTCATAGAATTGCAGGAGAATTTTAGCGTCACAATTTACAAAAACATTTTACTTTTATTTGAGCAAAAACTTATGGACCTCGAAAATCAGAATACTGTTAGAATGGATCCAAATTGCTTCGGAGAGTGCCCTCGAACATTGTTGGATCCTGAGGAATTATGCTTAATCTACATCTTAAATCAAACAGTCCCATTTTTAAGATATCAACATCAATTAAAATTCTTCCAGACTCGTAAAAGGAATGAGAGTTGTTGTATGTAGAATTGTTGGGTCTGGGAAATCAAGCTTCTTGTCATGCATATTAGGAGAGGTACCCAAAATCTTACGCATGGTCAAAGTCAGTGGTAGCAGATATTATGTTCCACAGTCTCCATGGATACCAACTGGCAAAATCAGGGATACTATACCGTTTGGAAAGGAAATGGATGGCTTCAGATATGATCGGGTACTTGAGGCTTGTGCGCTCAAACAGGATCTAGTATTTCTTCCTAATGGAGACTTAACCAGTTAACCATAGTTGGGGAAAGAGGAATAAATGTTAGTGGTGGACAGAAACAAAGAATTCAGCTTAGCAGGGCTCTGTATCAAGATTGTAATATCTATCTTGTGGATGATCCTTTCAGTCACTGGACGCCCATACAAGGTCTCACATTTTCAAGGAATGCATTTTTGGCCTTCTTTCATCCAAGACTGTACTCTATGTAACCCATCATGTGGAGTTTTTGCCAGCAGCTGATATGATTTTGGTCGTGCTAGACGGTACTATTGCCGGGACCGGAAAATTTGATGAGATATGAGATTCAACCGGAGAATTTGTTAGATTGGTTGATGAATAATGGAAATCTCTTAATTTAATTCAAGGAATAGTTTAAAAAAATGATGACCGATGTGAGGGTCAGGAGGACTGCAATCGTGATAATCAAGAAGATTCATTGTAACAATGTAATAGCTTTGGACAGCAACATGACAGTTTTCATTGCTATCCATTGACAGCTTACGTTGCTATCCTTGGCAAGCAACGTGTGGAAACGATAGTCATCGATTGCAACATATGGTGACAACTCGTTACAATCCGTCCGTTGAAATCTATTCATTGTTATCTTGTAATGGTCTCATATTTTTCTAATAAATGGTAACTAATTCTGAGGCCTTTTGGCTTCTTGANAGCAGTCTATCCGATTGAGGCAATGGGTGCTGTAGGAAGAGTAA
>MNCI01018715.1:259363-277217 GCA_015680685.1 Gnetum montanum
TTCAGCTGTTGGAAGCCTTATGTATGCACAGGTCTGCACACGACCTGACATTGCATTTGTTGTGGGGATGTTGGGCCGATATCAGAGTAATCCAGGTATCAACCACTGGAAGGCTGCAAAGAAAGTCATGAGGTACCTTCAAGGTACAAAGGATTACATGCTTATGTATCGATGAACTGACCATTTGGAGGTGATTGGCTACTCCGATTCAGACTTTGCTGGCTGTGTTGATTCTAGGAAATCAACATCAGGTTATGTTTTTATGCTAGCCAGAGGAGCCATCTCCTGGAGGAGTGGAAAGCAAACCTTGTTGCTACTTCCACAATGGAGGCAGAGTTCGTTTCTTATTTTGAGGCTACCTCACATGGTGTATGGTTAAAGAGTTTCATATCAGGACTTAGAATTCTGGATTCAATATCTAGGCCATTACAGATATTTTGTGACAATTCAGCGGCTGTCTTTATGGCTAAGAATAATAAGAGTGGTAGTCGAAATAAAGACGTCGACATAAAGTACTTAGCCATAAGGGATCGCATTAAAGAAAATAAAATGGTCATACATCATATCAGCACTAAATTAATGCTAGCTGATCCTTTGACCAAAGGAATGCCACCACGGTCATTCAAGGATCATGTCACTCGGATGAGACTTGGTTCCATGATGTAATATGTTGTACAATATTCAGTTGTGCGTTTTCTCATACAGTTGCGCATAAAGTCATTAGAGAACACACACATAAGGTCGGACCGTGAATAAACATTGGGTTTTTTCGTACAGTTAAAGTTACCATATAAAGGAATTAACTTTGAGAAATAATACATTGTAATACATGGAAGATACTACTCGCATTAAGAGGAACTATCGCCATGATTCATGTATTTGTTTCTTGAAAGTTGGATATTAGAATAAATATGGAGGCCAAGTGGGAGATTGTAACAATGTGATAGCTTTGGAGAGCAACATGACAGTTTTCGTTGCTATCCATTGACAGCTTATGTTGCTATCCTTGACAAGCAACGTGTGGAAACGATTGTCATCGATTACAACATATGGTGACAACTCGTTGCAATCCATCCGTTGAAATCTATTCATTGTTATCTTGTAATGGTCTCATATTTTTCTAATAAATGGTAACTGATTCCGAGGCCTTTTGGCTTCTTGATGGGAGAACAAGGCACGGGGAATCAATTGCAGTGTAGCAGTTTAGGTCCCTTTCACAATCGCTTACAGTCTGCATACACCATCACCGCAAAGCGCCCGTGTGAAAGAAGATCCGGAACATTCAGGCATCAATGGCATCAATGGCTAGAGGTCAGTTCGATCTGTTTTTCAAAATTGATTTGTGCATTTTTGTTTCATGCACATTTGTAGATTAAGAGATCTGTTTTTACATGCTTCCGCTTGTGCAATCCGGTTTTTGATGCACGTAAGATTTCCAACATCATCCAAACATGAAATTGAAACTACCGTAACTGAAATTACCGAGGAAAATAAAATTGCTCAGATTGTACAAGAGGAAAAAAAGGAAAACGGCATATCGATACCTGTAATTTTAATTGCCCAAGCACTATTTCAGCTACTGCATATAGCAAGTAATTATTGGCTGGTATGGTTTGTTCTAGCAACTCAGAGAATAAGGTAACATTTCAGTAATTCTCAAAATTTATGTTGCATTGGCACGAGCAGCACGACCGTGCTAAGAGAGCACTGGTGTGGTGTGGTTTGAAAACAGCCGTAATTTAGATTTGATTGGAAAACACTACTTTAAGTTTGATTGTTGTGAATGCCCACTTAAGTTTCACGGTACCGTGATGGAAGGATAAGGTCCATTGGATAAGGCCGGCGATGTTGGCGTTACAACAGCAATATTAAAGTAGTCAAAATATTCATGACTTTGATATTTGTAATATACATTGTTTTTACCCATGATTAAAAAGTCTACAAAATACTTGACTTTGGATAGGCATTGTGCAAAATCATTATTTCCAAATATTACTTCTAGAAAAATATAATATGGAAATAAAACTTAAAACTTGTAGAATAGAGGGAAGAAAAAACAAGTGAGATAAACATGAAAGTAACTTTGCAACTTTTTACAACATCTTTTAAAACTACAAAAATACACAAAGATGTTTACAAAGATCACAAGTCAACAAAGATCATAGTTGCTTTCACATAGCAACCTTTACACAAGAGACCATACACTCTCAACTCATTGCCGACATGGATTTATAACAAACCCAAGATGGATTTAAATAGATAAATGCACGGTTACAATAATGGAAACAACTCATTATTAAGTTACATGTCTTCACTTTTTGTTTCACAACAAGTTTTAGATATCTTAACTCTTCTTTTCATAGAAAATTCTAAAACTAAACAAATAGAAGAAGAGAGGTGAAGTTTAACACAAGTTAACTATAGATTTTTTTTTTCACATTAACAATCTCCCATTTGAAAAAAAAATCACTCAAATTGATTAAAAAACAAGCTAGAATAACTTCATCAATCAACAAACAAACAAAAATTACAGTGTGTACATAACTATCTAAAGAGCATCTTTGCATAAAACTGTTGAGGTCAACCTTGCCCATGCCAAGCATGGGGCCACATTTAAACAAGTTTGAACACCAAGAAAATTAAAAGTCCTATATATAAGTATGCCATCTTACCAATAGGGATTTTTTCCTCAACCATATACACATTAAAAACAACACTATGGATTGTAATTTTGAATTCAATTGTTTCATTGTGGATAAACAAACAAAGATATAGGAGTTGCATTTCAGCTCTTTATAAGTTTACTAGATTTTATATTCAAAAAGGTACTTAGACTTGGATTATATTTTCCATGAACATTGATATTGTCCCTTGGGAGTAATGAATCTTTCTCCATACACGTTTATAATGTTTCTTAACAAAAACAAACATCAGATCCTTTTTAAGTTTTTAAATGATTGTGTTAATGTACACTTCAATATTACATGAACTTAAGTTTTTAGATAACGGTTAATTATTTACTCTTAGGTCATGTCTTTCGTGTTAACTTTGACATTTTAGAAGTTATTGGGACCTTGTAATTTCAATTAAAAATTAATAATTGAAAAAAAAAGTGTTTTGCACATTTTCAACTTTTAGGTTTGGATAGGAGAGATTACAAACCTAAAATAAAGAAAATTTTAAGGGTAATAATATCAACTGTTGCTGCTAGTATGTAGAGAAAATATAAAAAATAAAAACAGAGAAAGAGAAACAACTCGTTCGCTTAAATTTTTTCAATGGATGCCACCTATTCACGGACAACTGCGATGGTCCAGTTTGAGAAAGTTGGATGTCTCACTATTCTTATGTTTGGTCAAGATCATAAATTCTTTTGTAACTTTTAAATTTTGTAGATTTCCATGCATTGCATGCACGCACCACGCAACAGCTCCTATAAATTCTCTCCGCAGCTGTTCCATTTCCGTATCACAAAGTTGTTGCAGTTGCAGATTCATCATCGATCTGAATTATCATCAACTCACAGGGAATCAGCAATTTTTGGCGATAAATTTCTTTTCGAGTTTAGCGCTCAGACCTCCAGCAACAATGGCCGACGTGAACAGTACAAATGCCCCTTCATTTAATCAGGTCCCTGGTGCACCTGCAAACGTTTCTGTTGGCATTGCCAAACTCGTCGGAGAATCTGTCTTCGTTGACACGAAAGTGGGGCGTTAGACGTGGGCTGCAGTAACTTCGTGGCAACAGTAGTGGCAGGGGTTAGAGGGGTGTCACTAACTCGAACGGCCCAACATGGGCTATAAATCGGAGTCTCTAGCACACAGAAAAAAGAAAAGAGGGAAAGGGATCCAGGTTTCCCTGGGCTCCGAAATCAGGGTCTCTTTCTATATTTTTTTTCAGTCGTCTCCCTTTCCCGTCAGCAGCAACGGACGCAGCTCAGAGTAGATGGCAGCCTTCCCTCTCTGTGTACAGCAGCAACAAGTGGCTTGGCGGTAGCAGCAGGCACATCAGTCCTCTTCTGCCATCTACCTAACGCGCGGCAGCGTGGTGGCATATAGCACTTGACTCACTGTGGCAGTCACTTATATATAGACAGTCTCCTCTCTTTGGCGGTTCCCTGTTTTAATTTTATTTTCTCTTTCAGCCACCAACGGCAGACGCTAACAGCCTCTTTCCTTCCTTCCGCTCCCTTCCGCTCCGTGTGACAAGTAGGGTAGCTCCCGAGGTAGCAGTAGGCAGGTGCTCCAAGTGCACAATGGGTGTTTCGTAGGCAGGTGCTCCAAGTGCACAATGGGTGTTTCTCATTCCATGGCAGCAGCAACGGCAGCAGTAGCAGAAGTACGTTTCCACAGTGGCTTGATCTCTCTGTCCTTTTTCAAGTGACGGTCATTGTCTTCCTTCAGCAGTGGACACCATTGTAGCCATGGACCAGGAGTATCAGCCAGGGAAAATGTTTTTAGTTACTTATTGTATTTTAGACAATCATTTAATTTAAATTCTAGATTTTTCAGTTTTGTTTATCATTTTTAAAAGGCCATGGAGCCCTCTTTAGGTCACAGGAGGTGCCTCACAGGAGGTGCTGTAGGCAATAGTCTGGTATTGGTGTGTCCAAATTTTATGAAACTACATATTAACAAATACTATCTCAAGATACATAACACATGCTAACACAAAACTTGAACAAAACCAAAGAAATGTCCAGCTCACACTTTAACATAACAAGATATGTCTCTTCAACACCAATATACCCAAATGATACAACGTAACATATATTAAACAATCCTCTTTCGCATATATTAAACAAATAAAGAGCAATCCTCTTTCACATATATTATGATAGTGCTAGTGCTAGTTGTTGAAGTCAACATCACCCATGGGGCCTTATCCTTGCTTGTATCACCAGAGCCTATGAGATATCACTGAACATAAACTAAACTAAAGTCAAGTACCAGTTCCCACCAATTATTGAGATGACTGCCACAATCATACTCACCCATTACTTCACTTCACTTGAACATGGTTTTGATAGTAATTGCCTTGCTCTTCCATACCCAGCGCAAATTCTGAATTTGTGCCGCTCACCTTAGCTTCACGAACAGTGCCGCTTCAAATGCCTTCGCCTTAAAGCACTCGTCTTCTCAGCAAATCCAAACATTTCTCTCTGCTTTCGCATTTCGTTCCATTCCAGTCTGTCTTCAATTCCTTTTTGGCCATCTGTTCCTGGCACTGCATTTTTGATGAAGTATTGATTCAGAGAAGCATGAACAATGACAAGAACAACAGGGATAGAAGTTGCAGAGGCATGTTTAATGATGTTTTCGGAATTGCTCATCTCGTTCTTGTGCATGAAATCATCTTTCTTCGGTGATTATCTTTTACCCCATGTAAGTCATGTTCTCTTGCCATGCTTTTCTCATGATCCACTTCCAATTTTTGCTTTCATAACTGCATTTACATGTTTCAAGTGACCTGCTTGGTGTTTTCATGGCGTTTTGATGATTGAAGACAGAGGCAAAGGCCATACAAATCTTTGGTTGTTTTGATTTTATTATCACCCTAGAAACCTTATTGTTATAACTTATGCTGGTTCTGCCGCCTACTCTGCACATTGTTCCGTTCAAACAAAAACCTCGTAGTCCTGAAATGCCCAACGTTGTAGAGCACAGTCATAGCGAAATTGTAGGCAACCAGGTCTGGCTTGCAGTGGAACTATTTCACGTGGTAAAAACAGTGCAAAGCCTCCTTCACTAACCCCTCCTTTGCTAGAACATTCATCACAATCATAAAGATCTTTGTCATCACAATATCAGGGCTTCTGGTGGCCATTTTGTGCAGAAATCTCCACAATAATTTGAGTCAGTTGACCTTGGCAAGTGTCCATGCCATCTCCTGGTAGATATTCTGGGCACACTCGAAATCCTTGTGCTTCCCTAACTAATAATATAGTGTCATTGCCTTTTCCTCTTCCTTTTCGACAAACATGGGATCTCTGATGAATTTTCTCCCATTCATTTCCAGCAAAAGAAATCTCTGCACAACCGGTGCTTTTCGTTTCCTGCTGTCATCGGATTGAAGCTATGGCTTCAGGTATTCTCGATGAATAATCTGGAGCACTTCGTTGAAAACGCATGCGTGCAAATGCTGTAACCCTAATGCTTCAAAGGACGATTCTATGTCCTCTGAATCTGTCACGGCCTCCATGATTTTCCCGACATTGCACGAGAGAAGAGTGCATTCTGAGACAAAGCTATGTGGAGATGCTTTGTAGTTTTCGGATGCTTCAAATAGTTGAGAATTGTTGCTACAATATTTGCAGAATGTGTTCTAGAATGGAGAAGCAAAGACACGGTTTAACAAATGTTTCAACCTCAGAAGATATAGGTGCATTCTAGATTCAAGAAACCTTGCTACTTTACGCTTTGAAATTGNTGCAATATCAAATCTATGATCCTATTCCTAAATAGGCTGAGTTTCTTTATTTTTGCTTAATAGGTGACAAGCATGGAAACAAACAAGGAGATTCAAATGAAATTTGGACCTCCACTCTCCCACACTTGAGGAGATCATACATGATGGCCAAGTGGGTACACACGTGAGCCAATTCCTCTTCTTCTTGAAAAAGAAAGAGAGACAAAGGAAAAAGGAGAAAACCTTATGAAAGGCCTTCTTAGGCACAAACAAGAGCATTGGCCAATAAGGAAAAAAGGGCCTATTCTTCCTTTCCTCCTTCCTTTCCTTCTCTAGTACCATCTTTCATCTTCCCCATCTTATGCCCCCCTATCCCATCCTAGCCTTAGCCTTAGTCCACCTCCTGTTGCTTCCTTGAATTGGCTAGAATAGTAAGCTATCGAGGTTAGATTGTATAGAAGGTTAAAAAGGTTAACCTTTGAGTTTGAGCATGAGAAAGTCTGGGAAAAGGGTTGGGGTGACATCCTTGGAAAAGAGGTAGTGATTGTTAATGATTGTCAACCTTCATAAGCTCAAGGATTAGATCAAGTAGCTAACTTGGGCTATCCAATTCCACCTAGAGTATCTTCAAGAGGAGGTGAAGAATCAGCTTGCTGGTAGCTACAAAAGCAAATGGATCAAAGAATAATTTGCTAAGTCCCTCCCTTTTCCCTTTGATGCTTCTCTATGTTTATGTTTGATATTTTCCAATGTTTGTGTTCACATTGATGTAATTTGACATTATCCATCATTTTAATGTATGTGAGTCATTTCATTTACAGTATTCTCATTTTAAATCATTTAAATATTTTTAAATCTACTATTTAATTAAATGGTCAATTATGTTCCTCTTCTACCAAGGGGCTAGTCATGCCCATAAGAAAGGTGCCCTAAGCAACAACCTTGCAAAATTGTGCACTTTTGGGTGTTGTGAGTTAGGTTGTCTTGCAAAATTGCCCTTTTGGATGTCTTGACACCTAAACTTCTACATCAACACTAGCATCTTGGTCTCTTTTCTTTTTTTCATTTTTTTCATTCATCAATGATAACAAAAATAAGACACCTTCACTACCTTGTACACACAACTCCTACTAAAATCAAAATAATCTACTAATCCAAGCTACCCTATAAGACTTCTTGTGCTTTGTTAAACATCACATAACTTAACCTTTTTCAACTTTGCTACAATACCACTTGTTATTAAAATTACTCATTGTGCTAAATCATTATTCCCAAATATTACACACACAAAATAATACAACAATGGCAAAATAAAACTTAAAACTTGCAAAATAGAATGAGAGAGAAACAAGGAAGATAATTTAAAAAGCAAGTTAGCAACTTTTTATAAGATCTTTAAAACGATAGAGATACACAGAGATGTTTACAAAGATCACAAGTTAGTTGCTTAGAAACCCTTACACCATACACTCTTAGCTTTGGATAACGAAGCCAATATAGATTTAAATAGACAAATCTATGGTTACAATAATGGAAACAAGCCAATATAGATTTAAATAGACAAATCTATGGTTACAATAATGGAAACAACTTATAATTAACTCTGGCATGTTTTCACTTTTTCTTTTCCAATAAGTTTTAAATATTTTAACTCTTTTTTTCATTTTTTTTAGAAAATTCTAATACTAAATGAGAAAAGTGAAGTTCAACACAAGTTAACTACAAATTTTATCTTCACATCTCTAACAATAGTAACAAGTGGCATCAGTGCAAGGTTAAGTTGTGCATGTTATTGACTAAGCACAACAAATTTTCTAGAATAGTTTGGATTTGCAAAATGAAGTAAGAGAGAAACAAGAGAGATAAATAGGAAAGCAACTTTAAAACTAGAGATTAAAACTATGGAGATATGTAGTTTGATCAGAAGAATCAATTACTTCCACACAACATACCATACAGTCTCAACTCACTCCCTATAACCAACCCAAGACAAGTTTAAATACCTATAACCAACTTAAGATAGGTTTAAATATACAAATGCACCATTATAATGATGGAATGAAAATAACCCATAATTCACTTAGACATATCTTCACTTTTTCTTTTAGATATCTTAACTCTTCTTTTCATATTTTTAGAAAATTCTAAAACTAAACATAGTTCAACACAAGTTAACTACAAATTGTCTTCACACCTCTAACAACATTAACAAAATAATTGTAAAAACTTTGCAACTTGATGATTTGAGAGAAAAGGTATGAGCACATATTAAAATTATATTAAAATGCATTATTTTTTAATTTTAAATATTTTAAATCTTGTTATTAAGATATATAATAAAAAAATTGATTGATAATGCAAAAAGAATATGGTTGTAAGTATAATCAGTGCTTATTTGGTAAACTTAGATGGATGTCTACATTTAAAGAATTAAAGCATTACATTTAATATTGGATTTGAAATTTTTTTTAAAAAAAATAGACCCCTAGGCTATCATCGAAAGTTTTAAATTTTTCATAGAGCTTAAGAATAAGGTAAAGATTGAAAATGCAGGAAGGGTAAACGCAATATGCACAAGTTCGTTGAGAGAAGGCCATGAACATGCAGCATGCACAAGTTCTTTGAGAGACAGGCCATGAATTTTTGATAACTGCACACTTTTGCATTTCTTTTTTCTAATTTAGTTATTACTTCTAATTGTTTTCTTACAAAATAAAAAATCAATTGAATCGGCCAGTCAGATTGGTTCAGGCATGGAGAGGCTAATCGCGGAATCTCCAGTTAACTGTCTTTTGAAAGATCATTGGTTTTTACCTTGTTATAGATGAAACAATTTGTTAAGGTGACTTTGAAAGTAGTGGTAACCACCTGAAACCCTTAACCATGATAAAACTATGGCTTCCGACTAGAAAACTAAACTTATATGGTGGCTGCTTAAAGCATGAACAGTACTGTGATTTGCTATAAAGGTCAACATGTAACTTAGCCTTCAGCAGCCGCTGCGTGTGTTTCGTTTTCATCTGGAAGCTTCCCCGGCTTCAATTTCAATTTTACAGATACAAACTAACATTTGTAACGGCATATCATTTTACTGAATAATTTTTTATCAAAGCCTATTGGCTTAACAGTAACACATCCTCTTTTTCATAAACTTTTAAATTCATACAGACATTTTTCCAATGTTTCCAATCAGAGTAGACCTACATTTTCCTACGAGAAAAAATATAATTGGGAGACATTGATGGATTCTTGATTCCGTAGTTGTCAATTCAGTCATGTTACAAAAATTCTTTAATTCAGCGACTTTACTGATTTCAATTCTGGTTTTTTAATTCAATACTGTAGACATTACAGACATTTTCGGTGTCTTTCAGCAGCGGACTGGACATACATTTTTGTAATAAGAAGTTTTTGATTTAGATACATTCCTGGATTCTTAATCCCTTGGTGCAGATATTTATTTGTGATTCCAGGAGCGAAACATTTCTAAATTTAAATTCTTAAATTTGATTTTGCACCATAGTAAATTTTAAATATTTCATTAAAGGAGATATTTTTATATTAAATTTGAATGAGAAGGGTTTTCGAAGTCTAAGATGTTTTGTCCGTTTCTCGTGTTTTCCATGAATCATGGGCAAATCACGGTTCGGGGAGAATCGAATGGTTGTTTTAAAATTTTAAAATTTAAAATGAAAAATGATAGAAACAAACTATGCAAACTTTTAAAATTTAAAATGAAAAATGATAGAAACAAACTATGCAGAAAAGAGAGAAGAGGTTAAACATTCCAAAATGAGCTTCCACATTGCAGGTAAACCGGCACCGACAATCAGCTACATTCACTTTAACACGTCAATCTAATTTATACATAATTTATTTCTATGGTGGTGCATAGTGGTGCATTAAGATTAAATATTCTATCGTGTAGACTAATTAGCTGGATTGCTGCAAAAGCGTCTTTACAATCTTATTTTAATCAATTAAAATTTTTACAATTATAACTGGATTCCAAATTTGGCGGATGGAAATAGTGTTTGCCATTGCGAGGAACAGCTCTTCCACTCACCCGTTGTAGACTCTGCAGAGCGTAAAATTACAAATTTTGGTGTGCAGACCATCTGCAGCGAATGACAATGGTCTACGGCAACATGTCACTGTATTAAACGCGAGCTTTTAATTGAAATTCCTAAGGTATATCACTGGTCGAATTCAAGCCAAGCTCTAATACTGAAATTGTTACGTACAGTAGCAACGCTTATAATAATGACCTATATACCTTTGGTGTTGCGATCTGCAAGAAACTAGCGTCAGCACAAAGGAAATTTCTGCTCATTTATTAACTGCTGGATCAGGCCCCTTTAATTTTGCAGTCTTAACACTGCACTACCCTTCACTCCTTTTTTACTGGTTACATCAATTCCCGTATTGGTAATGCTATTTCAAATTGGTAATTACAAATTTAGTGAAAAAATATTTAGCAGCTGAAGAAAGGTTTCGTATCACTTCCAAGATATTTTTTTAAACCGTTGCCTTTATTATAGTTTAGGTTATCAGATTTCCTCTCATTTCTAAATAATCTACTATTTTTATCTGGTGTAGTTTTCTTCCAGCCTTTTTAAATACATTTTTCCCTTGTTAAGTAGTATCTTTTCCTCTGTTGGGCATGCCTTCACAAAAAATAAAAAACGAAAGTCCATTTACTCAACCTTATTAACTTGAACATAATAAGGAGATAACTTGTTAGCAAGGCAACCTTATTAACTTGAACATAATAAGGAGATAACTTGTTAGCAAGGCAAACCAAAAACAAAAACAACAATGGAAAAAAACATCACTTTGGAACCTAACTATTCAACAAGGTCACACAAACGAATAACATAGTTTTATTGTTCATAATTCATTAAAGAAATTAAAAATAAATCAAAAACAAAAACTTTATTTTTAAATAGCTTATAAATGCCAACTCATCTAGTATAAAGAAATTAAAAACAAATAAAAAACAAAAACATATTTTTAAATAGGTTATAGATGCCAACTCTTGCATACCTTGACCAGGAACCAAAAAATGCTCATCTCATAACTACTTTGTTCCACTACCCTATGTAACTAACCAACCAACTCTCATTGGAGTATATCATTAGAATGTAGATGGGTTTATAACTTCATGTTGTTGTTCGGGGATTAGTAGGTTAATAGAATGTAAATATAGAGAAAATTCTACAGCCCTATCTTGACATAATGAAAATTGGCTAATATTGGAATAATACTTTTTTTTTTATCATTTTAAAAATATTTTTCGCTATTGGACTAGTGATGATGATGATTTTGTTTTTACAAAATATTAAAATTATGATTTTTTTTTTAAAGTTTACTACATATTGATTCATGACTATGCACACGAAACTAAGACTTGGCCACTTATAAGAGGCCTTCTCAAACACATATACTACTTATGTATCCTAATAGGTGTGCATGAAACAAAAATTGAAAACACTCTCTAATGCATGAAATAATGAAGAAGCAACACCTTCATGGAAGGCCCCTATAAATAGGAGATTGGGGAAGAGCTGAAAATAGAGGATTTTTGGCAGTGGAGTTAACTATCATGATATAGAAGTGCTACCTAAATTGAACATGCAAAGGCTATACTGACAAAGTCATTTCGCACCTCTTTTCCTCTACTTGGTTTCCTTTTTTTTTTTCTTCTCTTTTTAAATAATCCATCATATTTTTATTTGACTAAATAATTTATTCTTTTCTTGTTTCTAAACAACCTTATAGTTTTCTTCCAATTTTATCCTTATTATTTTTTGAATGTTTTAGCAATGTGTCTAGTTTTTTCTCTCTTCCTTTTTACATGCATTATCTTTGCAAGAAATTTTTACTTGAGTAGTAGTCTATAAGCTTTCTTTTATTAGTTTTCCTTCACCAACTTTCTTTTATTAGTTTTCCATTACCAATAACTCTTCATTGCCAATTTTTTATCTTCACATAGATATATCTTATGCTGATCTCAATGTTATTTTTTGAATTTTGTATAGCATCAATATCATGACATCTTTTATGGTGATCTCAATTTTTTTTAAGAAAAATGTTGTATAACATCAATGTTATGACATGGACAGTAATCTATCATTGTGATTGCATAGTTAATGTACTGAAACAAGACCAAGCTAAAGGACTTCACTTTTCATAATACCATTATAAACTATATCTTAGCTCATAATTTTAACATTGGAGTAAGTTGGACATATACTATTTTATGTTGGCCTCTCACCTCCTTATGGGTTCTCATATCATAATTCTAGAATTGTTATCATAATGTTGGTTTATATTATGAAATAACCTTTTCCATATAAGACTTTAGTTGAGCTGAAATGAAAGGAAGAAAATTTGCCATTGACAAAATCTATTCAATTCATGGATTGAATGAGGTAATGGTACTTTCTATCTAACATTTACAAAATCTTTTATATTACTAACATGATTGCAACATATAAGATTATATATACAAATGAAACTAATAGAAATAGAACTAGAGATATATCTTTAAGAACTACATCTGAGGTACAATTTACATTAAAATTTACAATGCATCATGTAACTATACTTTGAGAAGGTTTTTTCTTCCATGCTTTCATACTAAGGTTTACTATTTTATTTTCTTATGGTATGATGATATATCTTGAAGAAGTACATATGAGCTATGATTTGCATTAAGAGTTGTAATGCATTAGAGGGTTTTTTTCCATTCCTGCATACTTAGGTTCAGTAGTTAATTTTCTTGTTTTTTAACAAATTTTGTTATTCTCATGTTTCTTCTATGTGTAAAACCATGGGTAATTTTACTTTCTAGCATGACTATGATAAGTAATGATCACCATTTAAACATGTCAAAGAAGTTGAACTTACCCTTTGAAAAGTCAAAAGAAGATAAACATTTTAGAAATCTACTTTATAAAATACTTAAATTTAAATAAAGCAATAAATTTCTTAAAAGAATAGAATCAAATGAAACAAAGAAGAAAAAAAATATAAATCTAGGATTTATAGCTAAAAAGCTAAAATAAAATGTTTTATTAAGCTTTTAAACCTACAGGATTTATTAAATCTCATTATAAGCCTTGCATTACAATGATTCTAGCTTTTAGACATTGTTGAATCTTAGCATTATGCATTCATTTAACTATTGTTGTTTTACTAAAAATGGTAGCTAGGTTCATTGATTCTCAAGATACCTAAATGATTAAGAACTTTTAACAAAATAGGGAAAAAATTCATAGTTATTTTAACTAGCAATGAACATCTTTGTTATAACTTGTAGAATTTCATTATGAAAACTCATAACAACAATTTGGAATTTGTTGTGAGAATAAGTAACAAGAATTTGAAAGAAAAAAAATAGCATTGGAATTAGAAACTAAAAATCAAAAGTGTCATTAATTAAGTTGATGTTGTTAAAATTGGTTTATTTCCAAAAATATTAAATAACATGGAAATTAACAAAATCTTAAAGATAACATGACATTAAAGTTGAATTTCATCTTTAATTATTTGAATGACTTATTTTAAATACATTATTGATAAAAACCTAAAATTAGAGCTTAAATATGCTAAACTTTAATTGAAACAATGAATTAAGCATGAATCTTTAATGCAAGGAAGACTATTTAATATCCATGATTAGAAATGGCTTAATTTAAGCTAAAACTAACCCTCAAACAGATAAATTTAATGTAACATGATAGAGATTAGCTTGCAATGGGTAAATCTTATGAATATATGAAAAATAATTACTTAGGTAGCATAAAATGTATGTAATCCAAATTTAATCAAATCATTAAATTATTATTGTGATAAAAGATAAAATTCATATATTAGTTTAACGAATGATCATAAATCCAAATAAAATTTAGTAGAAAAAGAAGTAAGAAAATATCACAAAAGAATTTTGAGAAAGATGTTACATACTCTTTATATTATTTTAAAACTTGATGTTCATAAATGTTAGCTAACAAATAGAAACAACTCTATCTATAGTATATTATATGAGCAAATTACCAAATACGATGTGATCTCTCTAACATGATCCAAATTTATAACTTTTGATTTTAGGAAAAATTTTCACCCTAACCAAAGTATGTAATATATAACTTTCAATGTTTAACAGAACATTAAAAGACTTAATCTTTTATTATATTTAACATGACACTAATATGATAAAATTTTTAAACAACATATAATAAAGAGCAAATATAATTAATATCAAAAGTTAACAAGATGATGTCTTAATCATACATACATATCCATCAATCTCTTATCTAGGTGTGAGGAGTTTATGTTTGATGGGTATAACTTATATTATAGGTATAAACGTATATGAATTTAGGTGCAAGGGCTAATATATTATAAGTATGAATTTATTTGAGTTGAACCACACTTTGTTTGACATGTTCATTTTGAAATAAGACTTAATATCAATATATTTTGATTTTTTATGGATAAGAAAATAGAAAGAGAGTAAAGAATAATGAATCTCTTATGATTTTGATCCTCAAGCCTTAATTATCAAAGTGTTGTTACTTTGGGATGAAAAGCCTTTTAAAAAAAAATTTTATTGAGGCTTGTTTACATGCTAAAGTTGAAGTAGAAGATTTTCTTGTGTCTAGACATCAAAAAAGATTAATTGGATAGAAAGTATCATCATCTCATGGAAAATAAAAATATGTTACGTTCAAACATTTCAACCCTTAAACCTCAATTTTAAAGCATGTATTATTACTGTTAGACAAAAATACTTTTAAAAGTTTGGGTTTATCATGCAATAGTTTGACCCTCACACACCAGTTTTAAAGCATTATTACTCTTAGGATTTGATTATATGGAGGGGCTATTTACCCTCATCTACTAAAAGGTGTTATAACAAGGCTTATTGTACTTTTCAAAAAAAAAATGTCAAAGCTTGCCATGTTTTCAAGCTAGGATATCAATTTTTTTTGTAATTATAGATAGTTGCACACCTTGTCTTATATAAATTTTCATTTTAAATAATCAAAAAAACTTTTCAAAGCTTGGGAGGCTATTAATTTAGGATGCATTGTTTTACATAAATAAAGACACTTACATATCTTATCTTCTTTAAGATGCTTAACTATATGTAAAGAACATGATCAAACAAATTCTAATAGTTAATGAAGGTAAAGTAGACGATGTCTATCTCGAAATTCCTATATATTGATGGTATAGGATTTCCACTTACAAACCTTTTTTGGATTGAGTTAAGAGGTGAGTTGTTTCATGGACTATTGATTTTCTTATTAGAGATTGTAGAACTTTACTCATCTACATTATTCTTAATGAGGTAATTCAGTACATTGTGATGTTGACCTCACCTCCTTGTAGCTTAGTTACAAATATTGAAAAAATATTAAAGGAATTTGTCTAGGAAGATGGTAATGTCAATCATCAAATTCATCTAGTTCATTGATCCAAAGTTATCATCCCATAATGTGCTAGGGGGTTAGAGGTTCTTAATGTTGATGGCACATCACTATGTGCCTTGGCATCATTATCATCAATGGGGATATGCTTCTTGAATTGTCATTATGCATTATAAGTGGATGCTTCTATCTCCTCATAACCTTGATAGAGGAAACTCATATGTATTCTATAGGACCATTATGAACTCTAGGAGGCATCTTGAAGAATTAAATGCATGGATGCCCTCTTTCTACTTCAAAAGATACACTTCATTAGATTTGCCTACTATGCTCGAGATGTTGTAAAATATTGCAAAGTCCACTCCTAGAAAAAATAAAGTGCTTCCTCTATGTATCATCATGTTATTTCCTCTATATCAATGATGAGGGAATTACTCATGACATGACATGCTCTTTCAACTCTTATGACTCCAAGGACATGTGTTATATTCTTTGTGATTATCCTTGATTAATCATGGATTGGCTACATCGACTAGGCCCCGTTGATGCATGATTTTGCATTGATGTGGCTACATTGACGTAGTGTTTGTTTTCACCTATACATATGTACTCACCCACCAGGTTTATGGCATGTCTTGTCATAGCTGTAGCAGAGCTCTTACAGTTTTGTCATTTGGAAGTTAGGATATTTTTCGAAGTACCCACAGTAGGAGTCAAGAGTGTATGGATCTTTATTTGAGCACTATTGTACACACAACAATGCATGTGACAATAACAGCGCAGGCGGATTCAAACGCGATTAGGGGAGATACAGGCCACACAAGAACAGCATACCGACACGAGTCACGATGAGCTTGCCCTCCTGATGCGATTACAGGCACTACATCAGGAAGAGGAAGAATACTGGCGACAGAGGGCTCGGATCCAGTGGCTGCGATTGGGGGACAGACATACGAGATTTTTTTTTGCACAGGCGGTGGAGCACCGCAGAAAACACCATCGCACTCTACACCGGTTCTTGCAGGACACGCTGACGCCCTCTCAGTCCGGAGTGGACGAACTGCAGCGCTACTGGCAGCAGGTATGGGAGTGGCAGGCCACTGACCAGATCTCTGTGCCCATTCCGCAGGTCGTGACTCAGCCAGAGAACGCACGACTGTTAGCCCTCTTTTCCCAGCAGGAGCTCCACGCTGCGTTGAAAGATATGCAGGCGAACAAGGCGTCGGGGCCGGACGGTTGGCCCATTGAATTCTTTCGCGAGTATGAAGAGGTGCTCGGCGAGAACCTTCTTGATGCTTTTAATCATATGCTGGTCTGGAAACAGGTCCGCAAAGAAATAAACTGCTCCTGCGTGGTCCTTCTGCCAAAAATCGAAACTCCCACTTCACCGGGACATTTTCGGCCTATTGGGGTCTGCAACTTGCTTCTTCGGCTGTTCTCCCGAATGCTTGTTGCTAGACTGCGCCCCCTCATGCCACGTTTGGTGGGGAGAAACCAGGCTGCGTTTATTAAGGGCCGCCACCTTCAAGATCAGGTGCTGTTATTGCAGGAAATCCAGCACTCTCTGCGTCTCGCGAAATATCCGGGCCTCTACATCAAGCTTGACATTGCGAAGGCCTATGACTCCGTTAGCTGGGCAGCCCTGCGGAGGGAGCTGATTGCTAAAGGTTTGGATAGTGACTTCGTGGAGCTCTGCCTGCAGTTGCAAAGGAGTGGACGTTACTCCCTGGATATTGATGGGACTTTGAGGGGTTTCCAGGGGACTGGTCGTGGGTTGCGTCAGGGCGATCCCCTCTCCCCCCTTCTCTTCCTCATGCTTATGGATCTCCTGCAAAGTTATTGCGTGGATGAAGGTGTCCAGGGCCTCGATGTGCATGGTGTGCGTTGCCTCACCGCTCACTACGCGGACGACACCATGATCTTCGTCAGGGCTGCTGTGCCGCAGGTCAAGGCGTTGATGAGGGCGCTGGACCGATTCCAACGGGAGGTGGGGCTGCAAATGAATG
>MNCI01018715.1:277593-289680 GCA_015680685.1 Gnetum montanum
AGAGGAGGTGGTGTTAGGACGGCAACGCTTGATTTGGAGGCTCTTCACCACACAGGAGGACCCCTCCACTTGGGCGCAGCTTCTTTGGCGGAAGTATCGACCCTGGAGGGCTTCAGGTTCGGACTCACTCGTTTGGAAGCAGCTATGTGCTTAGATGGCCACGTTGGGGGGCGCCGCTGAACCCCTCCATCCCCGGCAGTATCTTTGGGCGCGGTTCCCAGCGGACCCGCGCTGGAGGCTACTCTGGCGGGGGCCAATCCCGGAGAAGATCAAGATGTTCGGGTGGCTGATCCTGCACAGGGCCCTTCCGGTTCGAACGTTTTTGCAGCACCGGGGTCTGGAGATTTGTACACAGTGCCCCCTGTGCACTCACGCGGATGAGACGTTGCTGCATTTCATGCAGGAGTGCCCCGTCACTCGGTAGTTTTGGCGCGCGTGTGGTTTGCGCCCCATCCAGATCTCTGGGAACTCACCCACTCTCACTACACTTTGGATTCTGTGGAAGGCCCGAAATGATTGTGCCTTCAAAAACGTGGCCTGTGCCCCCCGGCTAGATTGGGGGCCAGGTTCAGGAAGTTTTGGCAGGAGATAAGGATCGCAAAGGACGGGTGCACCGCTACGAACGGGCACAGAAGGGGGCCTGACTCCGCGCAGGGCGCCCCCTCCCTGGCGGTTGCAGGGACCAGTGGAAGACAGAACCATGTCCCGCTGGGGGTGGCTGAGTGTGCGCGGGGGCGGACGAGGGGTAACACTTCTGCATCTGGGGTTGACACATGGCCGAACATTTGGTGCCCGGATGCTGATCAAGATCATCATCGCCCGAGGCCGCCGCGGGTGAAGGGCCCGCCGGATGCTTGGCTCAGCACCCCGAAGTTTCAGACTGTAACCCCTCGTCCTCATTCATCACAGCTCTGGTTTGCGGATGTCTTGCAGAATGGCAGAACGGGAATCGCTCAGCTGATCGCGGAGAATCGACGCCGCCTCGCTGCGGGCTTGGCGGAGTAGGGAGAGGCTGGCCGGCAGCGCTCTCGTGGGGATTTGGGTTCTCGGGTCTCTGCTGCAGATGCGAGAGTGGCCTTTGCTGCTTTTTCTGTCTTTGCTGTCGAGGTTTTTGGGGCTCTGTCTCCTTGGGTTTTTGGTCGCCTCTGGGTTATGGGTTTCTGTGTCGTGTTTGGGTGGCGCGTGGGTGGATCCTCCCTGCGCGTTCCTCCACCGCGGTCGAAGTTGAGGGCTACCTTTGCTCCCATTTGGTTCTTGGGCTCTTTCTGCCCTGGGGACTCCTGCTTTGGGGCCATGGCTGATGGTCCATGCTACGTGCAGGCGTAGCTTGTTCTTCATATTTTTTTGGGAATAATATTCGCTCGAACTTTTCCTAAAAAAAAATAATAAAGATGAGCTTTTGATAAACCTTGCAATAGTTTGAAATAGATTAATTATTTGTTCATTTATGCATTTAATGTTTTATCTAATTTCCCTTAATGCCTTAAGTAATTAAATAATTAATTAGGCTAAAATAAGCTAACTAAGCTAGATTAAGTAGTGATTAATTAAGCACATAAGTACAACCACTTCGAGCATATGTTTGGCACTTGGTAATCCCAGTAACACTTAACGTGTGGCAACCCAACAATGTTATACGTGTTCAGGATGTGTATGGAAAGTGGGACCGGATGCTGCTTATGTTAGAATCAGTTAAACCTTGATTAGTTACTTAGATTAAATTATTAATTAATTTACTTCATTCCTTTCATCCTTTATTTCAAGCACTTAAAAATATAAAACATAAAAATCATATAACTTTATTACACTTAGCCATACCTTTGCATATCACAAGTGTAATTGGGAAGACAACGAATGACTATTAGGGTAAGTTCACTTCTTAGAGACTGGTGTAATGGAATCCATAGAGTCCATGAAATTCAACTAGATTATGCATGAATGCTTAGTGATTCATATGGTTAAGAGTAGGGGTACTCGCCACTCCTTAGTCCTCTTGCATGCAATGTTCTGTGCACACTTCAAAATTATTTTAGTGGCTCCCACACTGAACCCATTCTTTTTGAATTTTGATGACTAATAACTAAGACTAGTTTCTATTTTCATGAGACGGGAAATGAGTCCATGTTATTCACCTATCCGCAAACTCTATGGTTTTCCTTGTTTTGGAAATATGAGGTCCCTTTTTTATTAATAAAACCTTAACAAAATTGTGACCTTGGTAGTTTCCAAGCTTGGAAAAGATTCAAAGGTTTGAAAAGGGTGTGGCTTCAATGGGATTCAATACTCTTTGTACCTCTCTATCATCTTCAGTGCAAGTGTGTTTTTCGTGGATTTCTTACCATTTCGTGTCAACCAATAGCAAGAAGTTGAATAAGCATTTGCATGATGTGGTTCCCATAAAAAAACATATATATATATGTGTGTGTGTGTGTGTGTGTGTGTGTGTGTGTGTGTGTGTATGCATAATATGAAAAATGATGAAAAATCAAAGCACATCCCTTAGACAAAATAAATGGACTATAAGCACTGGTTATGGGACTAGAAAGATAGGTTACCCATACTTCAAGGTCCCCTCTAACTAAGGCCCATTGTCACCTTCTACTTGTATTTTCTTTTTTAATAAGGAACGAGGGTTGTCTGTGGAAGCATTCTTGTGTCTTAAGGAGGTGGATTGATCCTAGAGTAGTGATGCAAAGTCATTTCACTATCAGGTCATTTCACCATGAAACTCACAAGGGACTTCATGTGACCATGATTGGGATATCAATTCCATTCTCTATCTCATCTATCAATGCTCTACATAACTCACCTCACTACTGATTTCCATGTTTTTATTTCAAGTTTTAGTTTGATATGTTAAAATTCCTAAATGGAATCTCTGGGTTTGGTCCTTAACTTTTCATAACCATCAATCAACTATCAGGCCAACAGACTCCTTAGTTGATAATATGCAAGAGCAAAAATGACATGTGCATCTATGGGGAGGATCGACTTGCATATCTCATGGTTTGGTTAGTTAAGTTCCTTAACCTTAGACATTACTACAATAAAAATCTTTTGTGTGTCACATTGTGCATCCAACTGTGTGCTTTTTAAGGCACTCTTCATAAAATCTCATTCTCAAATCATTTCTCAATTTTCTAAATTTTAAAACCCTCTTCTGATATTTTGATCATGTTCTTGGATTTTTGGGCTTTCATTTGATCTAGATTTTGTTCAAAAACTCCTTGTTTTTCGTTACTTTTGACAAAGTCAATGATGGTCAATAATCATGTCAACTAGGCCTAGTCAACATCGTTAGCAATGTCAACTCAGCCTCATCAACTGGGCCCCATTGATGTAGCCAAAAAATTCTATAAATACCATCCAACACTATGAAATGTTTTGTTGTTTGCTTCAAAATAACAATAACAGGGAAGTTTTTACAATTTTTTAGAGCCCAAAACTTTCCAAAGCCCATAACTTTCACACTGTTTGTTCAAATCACTCCATTCTTTGATCCTATTGTTACCGCAGGTAAGCTCTTAGGCATAGGGATCACAAACCTTAAGGTTTTTGATGAAAATTTTTCTAGCTCCCCCAAAGGGTTAATGAAACAAAATAACATTAAATCATTAATTTTTGAGAGTTTACCCCTTCCAAAAAACTTTGGTAAATGTAAAATTACTTATTAATATTAGAATAATTAACTAGGCCATGATCAAAACTTAGCCAAGTGTAACTACCCCAAGAATTAAGGTATTCCCAATGTTTTAAAGTTACACATTAAGTGCTAATCCTTAGTTATGTTGTGATTTCAAATGGCACCTAGACCAAAATGCTCGTAAGAAGGAGGACCATCTCAACCAAAAGAAAAATGACCTAGAACTTGAAAGAGCTAGGAAGAAGAAGGCTAGGAGCAGGCAATAGAAACTCATGCAATGGAACCTCTTCGGGAGGAGCCTGAAGTGGACTCTATTCGTTAAATTCTCAAAGAAGAGGCTATGACTAAACAATCCCAAAGAGGAGAGACACCAAGGCCTATACCAAGACTTGAGATCACATTGACATAAGCCTACCTAGATATGATCAAGCTTCGTGATGTTCAATGCTTAGCTCTCCAAGAACTGAACTTTGGATCATTCTTGAAACATGCTCCACTAGAAGTTAAGAAATAATTGCAAACTCTCCCATGCGGTTGATCATCACTACCAATGGGGAGTGGTACATGGAGGAGACATATCTCTTTTGGAATAGTAGAAAGATAGGAGCTAATGTAAGAATCAAAAACATTCAGGCATCTTACTTGGCAGAAGTGATTGCATAGGCTCTTGGCTTGCCTGATTTTGGCATCCATTTGGCAGAAATCTTAATGCAAGTAGAACTTAAGGAAGAAGGGGAGTAAACTTAGCAATGTTATGGGGTTGACCGTAAGGATCTTGACACACTCACACCAGTGGAGTCCATATTCTTCAAGATAGTAGCTGATGACCTCAATCTAATGGTGAGGCCTAGAAATGTAACAACCTTCTCCATTTGTGCCTATATTGTTATAAGCAGAAAATTCCTTGTTGACCTTCCACAGTTAATCTATTTGAAGATAGAGAAGCACTTCAAGGAGAATGAACATGAAAGGAAAACCTTGTCATTTCCATGCCTTATTAGAAAACTTTGTAAATGGGCAAAGATAGTCCACTACACCAATGCTACGATCAAGTATACTTGCATCATCTATTGGTCTAAGATGATGAAGGATAAGATTCCTACCGTGTCAAAAGAAGGGAAGCAACAGCTGCCACCTCCACCACCCACTAAAGAAATAATGTCAAAGGCCTGCAAAACCATTAAATGCCTACAAAAAATTTAAGAGTAGCTCTTGTGTGACCTATAGCAACAAGTAGGAATAAGTGGTGGGGATCCATCTATATACTACTTTGTAATGAGTCACCTCAACAAAATGGCTCAAACAATCAGCTAGATGGAGGGAGGTGGGCCAATATTCTCAACTAAAAAAACACAACTACCCACAAAGTTGAATCTTAGTGATAGAGAGGTGATGGTGTCCCTCTCGTAACAACAAAAATTCCCAAAAATCTCTAGGAATGCTACTACCTTTTAGTGTTCTTGGAGGAGGGCAAAGGGACAACTGTATTGGTGATGCAGCACTAAGGGTAGGAGATAGCCACAAAAGTGGTTGTTGATAGAATTTTTGAAGCTCTAAATGCACCTGCAACACCTGTACCATATGTTTCTACACTCAGAGATGTGCAAACATTTGCAAGAACTATTAGCAAAAGATTGAGTGTAGCCTAGCACAAGGAATTGCTAGAACAATTAGTGGAAACCAGGTAATTGATTCTAAATATCTTTAATTTTTCAAATAATATCACCACAACCCAGTCAAAGTTGCTCGAAGCAAAGGAAAAGTGCATCATTTTATAAGGGAATCTTAAAACGACTCAAGCACAAAACCAACACTTAGCTACGAAGGTTGTTGAATTAAGAGTCCATCTTGCTGATCTCGCACTACTCAACCCTGCACTAACAAGAGATGAAACTTTTCAATAGCTTCAAGATAGACTCAAACAAGTTAAGGTAGGGATGGTGATGGTTGTATTTAACTAGTCTATGGTCGAGGCCAAAACATATTCAATTTAGAAGGACTTGGTCTAGATTTGCTTAGAGAATGAGATGTTGACAATAGAAAATCATTGCTAGCAGAATGTTGATGTGAAAAAACAACAAATGCAAGAGTTCATCCATCAAAAATAGGAGCAACTATCTAAGATGAACACTCAATTTAGGAGGTTGACAGCAGAGAATAAATATCTCTCCATGAAGGAATTCTATGTCTTATGCCAAAAATTTGCAATTGAGATTTTCTCCTGGAAGAAGGAGGCTCTTAAATTTGAGAGAGTCAAGAACCACTACAAAGACACATCCAAATGGCTAAGGCAAAAGTTAGTGAGACCCTCCAGTAACTCCAACAAGGAAAAGAGGTATGACAACCTATCATTGATAGGATATATGCCTATAACAAAGTGAAGATCCACATGAAGGAGTTGCAAATAAAAGAGATGATTGAATATATGGAGCTTGACAATCTTTGTATCCAATCTTGGCAATGTTGACTACCAAATGACCATAGTAAAAGTTAGAAAAATAGGTGGCTAGCTCGTACTTATTGTACAAGGAAGAGTTTAAGCACCATAAGGAGACCAAGAAAAATTTTGAAACTACAAATGCTAAACTTGAAGTTCTCAGGGCAAGATTCACTAATCAAAGATCAACTACTAAGAACCTGGCTAGAAGAATGAATGGCTACTAGGAACTGCAAAATGCAATCAAGGTGTTCCACATTAAATGCAAACAATCTACTGCCTAGTTGATCAACATCAAGAAGCTATTCTCAACAATGCCCTACCCTTGGGATGTGCCCATTCTAGACCACATTGGCAAAGCTATGTGGATCATGCATGATCCCAGGAGTGAGGAGGAAAAAATGAAAGCATTGTTGGATGCTTTTCGTCTTCCACTAGAAGTTGTAGCAGCACCAGGACAACCACAACATCCTTAACCACTGCTTATGCCTGAAGCAAGAGAAGGTCCTTTAGAACCTCAGAAGCCTCCATCGCCTAGGATCGTTTAATATTCTCCATTGTCTCCGTATCATTAGAGGAGAATGTGTTTATCAAATTTTTTCTTGGTGATTTAATTTTGTAGTCCTAAACACCAAAAAATTTTGTAATAATTTTATATCTATACACTCAGGCACTTAGTATTTGTTTATTTTTGTCATATGTTTGTTGTCAGTCAATAATTCCATACCTTTCCAAATTTTTAAAGAACTTAAGGATGAGTTTTCATTCAGTCGTAGGGGTATGATGAATCATGAATTGGTTGCGTTGATTGGGACTCATTGACTAGGCCCCATCGATGCATGATTTGATGCATTGACATGGCCTCATTGACACAATGTCAGTTTTCACCTATAAATATGCACTCACCCACTGTGTTTATGACATGTCTTGTCATGGTTGTAGCAGAGCTCTTGTAGTTTGATCATTTGGAAGTTAGAATATTTTCTAAGTGCCCATAGTAGGAGTCAAGAGTGTATGGATCTTTATTCGAGCACTATTGTATTTGAGCATAATAATGTGTGTAGCAATAAAGATGAGCTTTTGATAAACCTTGTAACACTTTGAAATAGATTAATTATTTATTCATTTATGCATTTAATGTTTTATGTAATTTTTGTTAATGCTTTAAGTAATTAAATAATTAATTAGGCTAAACTAAGCTAGATTAGTAGCGATTAATTAAGCACATAATTATGATCACTTTGAGCATATGCTTGGCACTTGGTAATCCTGGTAACGCTTAACTTTTCTTAACCTAGCAACATTATATGTGTTCAAGATGTATATGGAAAGTAGGACCAGATGCTTACGTTAGGATTAGTTAAACATTAGTTAGCTAGTTAGATTAAATTAACAATTAATTTACTTCATTTCTTTCATCCTTTATTTCAAGCACTTAAAATATAAAACATAAAAATAATAAAAATCATATGCCTCGATTACACTTAACTATACCTTTGCAAATCACAAGTGTAATTGGAAAGATAATGAATGATTGTTAGGGCAAGTTCACTTCCTAAAGACTAGTGTATCTAAAAACATAGAGTTTCATGCATGAACACTTAGTGATTCATATGGTTGAGCATAGGGGTACTTGCTACTCATCAGTCCTCTTGCATGCAATGTTCTGTGCACACTTCAAAATTATTTTAGTGTCTCCCACACTAAACCCATTCTTTTTGCTAATATGGTTTTTCATACTCTAGACTTATTGGTTACTCTTAAAGCATTGTTGCATTATTATAATTACTCATGAAATTCATTTTTTTCATAAGCAAATTGCTAATTTCATTCTTGGTCTTTAGTTAAGCTAAACTTACAATATAGATAGGTTATTAATGATGGAGCTAGACTTTATGATGAGGTATGAGGTTGACTTAAAGCTACCTTGGATGAGAACCTTTTTCCATAAGCTATATAGCAATTGTATGACATACATTACCAAATTCTATCAAAACAAGAAGTGCTATTTCATTAATTTTAAAGGGATTTAGGGTTAACTCACAAGAGACTCTATCTTTGTTATGCTTTAAAATCCTCATGACAAAGTGCTCTTTTCTCCAAAAAAATAAGTTCCAAGTTTATGTGGCCTCATTCTTTCCTCGTAACATTTCCAAGAGTAGGAGTGGATTTGTTCATTGATCTACCCTATTTCCCATGTAAAACCTTATTATGGATATGGCTAGATGATTTTTCACATAGATTGAAATTGTTTTGAAACTATCTTATAATAGTTCTTCCTTATTAGGGCTTTAAGGAAAGACTTCTTGCTTAATCTTTCACAATCCTTTCTCTTCAAGCTTGATGAAAAGGATGCTACTAGATATTTAACCTTAGTTTTGACTCTTTGGGAGGTTGCAATCATTTGTTATTGAAAGATCCTCTTGACAACTTCCTAGTCTTTCTCATCAATATGTGCATTGTTTCGAAAACCTAACTACTTATGTCATTGACTACCTAGCCTACTAAGCAAAACCCAACTTCCAATTCTTCTATCCCTTATATGACAACTTTTAATTTTAAATTTGATTCAACCCTTGCAAGAAAAATGAGATTGGACTTTGTTGTGCATATGAGGATTTTCCCTTAGTCATCCTCACCTTTTGAATAACATCACCAATCTCATTGTCATCTCTTCTTGATGCTAGATAATCCACATCCTTTTTGCCAATTCATCATGTTGCATATCTTCCTAGTTTGGATTTGGAATGATGATTCTTATCCCAATGTGTTTGCAATATGTCTTGACTTACAACATTTTCCTTCTTCCTTATAGCCTATGCCTCCTCCTCTATGCATCTCAACTAGCTTTTCCAACATCACAACTTTTCCAATCCTCCTTAGCATCTCAACCTACTTTTTCTCCTTGTAGCCTCCACCTTCCTCTTCCTCACCTCTCAACTCACTTCCTTTAACTCTATCAATGTTCCCTCTATCTTGCTACCTTGACCTTCATTAACACCATATTTGTTTTTGTATAGTATCATTTTATTGGCATTTGAGAATTTTCCATTGTTAGTTTTCATAGTAATTTTTGGGTTGAGGCTCCTCTTCATAAGGGTGATTCACCATATATTTTTGAGAATAATATCTAGCTAAAACATTAAGTTAAAAAAATCTCAAATTGAATAAGCATAGTGAATTTTTTCCCAAAATGCAAGCTCAATCCACCAATTACAAGATCTCTTTTTATATGACCTTAGATATGAAAAGCTAGCTAAAAGAGTTTCTCTTTTTATTTTCTTTTGAAATTCTAGAAATTGGAAATTAGAAATTTTTATTATGTCCAAGAAATTACAAAGGATTTGTTGGACGATTACAAAGCTTCAACATATATTTGAAGAAAGTTGAAAACATCAATTATGTAATGCCCTAAGCAGATAAGGTTAATTTGAAAGAAAGTAATCAGCAAATTATAATGCAAAGTATAATTTAATAGAAAATGAGCCAAATATAGGCAAAAATTAAAAAAATATGTTCCTCATCTTCTATGCTTTATTTGCACAGTTTACAAATATGCTCTTCTCCTAGTAAATTGGTCCAACAACCTATCTCAATAAGGAGTTGATAAAAGCTCATTGTTGCTTTAGCAATTTGATTCCTTTACTAAATAGGAATAGCTAAGAATAGATACTTTTGAGTACTAGATAACAAACCTATTCGAGTAGAATGTACATAAAAATGCTTTTTTCCTAACATGGTCAACCAAATTTTAGCCAAGACTTTTTCTTTTATAGTTTTCTAAAAGATCCTTTTGTTTAAAGGAAGATCCTATATTACAATATTCCATGACTAAAGTCATAATTTTCTTTGATGCAACCATCCATTTTCATGTGTATCATTTATTATCTCCTTAGCATAATTAACTCCCTTTGATGAGTGGCGAGGTACCCCTACACTCAACCATACCAATACGAGTGTTTCATGCATGATTCGGTCAAACTCCATAGATGGACTAGTTGTGGTATCTAGACAGCTATTCTTAGATCGTAGTTCACTTTCTTCCCATCTAGACTAGTGTTAACTTTGTCATGTATGGTTTAGTCCAAAGTGAGGTGTATGATGTGTTCCTATACTAATGCTACTCCTGGAGATAATGGAAAATAATATGAACTAAGCTAGGAGAGAGAGTGTGAGAGAGAATCTAACTAGCCTAAGTGCGATGAGCATTCGTTCCTCAATCATCCGTACACATCTTGGACCTTGTGCACAACTACCACTAGGATTACCAAGCGCATGTGAGAGAGTGTGACTACTTGGTAACCCAGTAGTTAATATCTTGGACCTTGTGCACAACTACCACTAGGATTACCACTGGGTTACCAAGTAGTCACACTTAAATGCTTGTGATTAAGTCGTACTCATTCCGTGTTTAATAGGAGTTTAGGGTGAAGAGATATTAACTAAGAAAGCAGTAAATAACAGTTAAATAAATAAAAATTAAATAAATAATTAAGCTAAGTGGATGCTGCAATGGTGAAGTAATCTCGATCTTTATTGCTGGTCATGTGCATGTCCAGGTACGTCACACTCAAATAAGGATGTCATACAATTACAATTACCACACTGCGGGCATGCACTGGGAGGAAAGGGTTGAGAGAAACTTAAACATAAAAACTTACAATAAAATCTAAGAACTAATGCCAAAACCAAGTGTGCTGTCTTTTATTTATAGGTTCACACTGGAACCACGATATCACGTACGTGATATTAGGGATTCGATAATAGGGATCTGATATCAGGACCTAGTATCCTGTATCAGGGCTCCAATAACAGGGCTCCAATAACTAGGCTTGATAGACCATGACTCATCCAAACCATGACTCATCATACCCCCATGACTGAATAACAACTCGTCCTTAAGTCAAAGAAGGTGAGGAACAAGTTCAATTCATTACACAGGGGATAGGTATGGGATTATTGACTGACTAGGAATTTATTCATGCCGTAGTGGAGGATTAAACAAAATTTGGATACAAACACAAAAGATAAAGCTTATGGAACTCATGGGGTTCCCGGTAGTGGTGGCTCTTCCATGGGTGCCCTTTCTTTGGTCTACACACTAGAATTCTGAGATTGATACCATTGAAGAAGCACATGCCATTTTTTCTCTTCTATCCACAGATTATGAGCCGTCCATGCTGATGCTCCAATGTTTGATGGAGTCAACACTTTCCATGGACACAACAACTACAGGAACACTTGATTGGCCTTGACATGTCATGCCGCAAATAGTCGTCGTTCCTCTTCATAGGTTTGGACCTGACCTCTCCTTCTTTTGCTTGGATAGATTATGTAGTAACAGGAGTTTCATGATGGATGTTGAATGATTGTGCCTCCTGCTCTACATGTTCTGCGTGAATTCCTTGGCCTCTGCCTCCCCCTAGTCATTCAGTTGCACCTTGAGAAGGTCCTCCTTATTGCCCTCTTTTATAGACCATCTATAATCACACAAAGATCAATTGTTAGTAAGGTTATTGAAAGAAGTTTAATGATTTCATATCTTACTCATTGCCTTTAATAAAGGTTGAATTCTTCACTTAGTGTGACTTTAGAGTTAGAAATGTTTTTCAAGGAAGTTGCCCTAAAAGTTTAATGTCAAACCTTGTTTGTTTAGGTGACACATAAAAGGACCTGGTTTTGAGGAATATTTGATAAAATGATGACAAAGGAAAGAATAGATTTGGAAATGAAGTACTTGGAGGGTATAAGGTGATGTGGTGATGTGTAACAAGTACAAATTGCAAAAGTCACGCGAGTGGGTCCTCCCCAAAGTAGGTTCCAACCTATAATGCCCTTGCATAACCACACCTTAAAATGTTCATAGGCACTAGAAGGGTTAAATGTAATCATTACTAGTTTTAGAAAACACAGACATGTAGATACCACCAAAATGAGGTAAGAATTCTACGCTATATGAGACACAAGCAACAATTACATGAACAGAAAGATGAGATGGACTATAGAG
>MNCI01018715.1:319568-352917 GCA_015680685.1 Gnetum montanum
GTGGATCAATTGCATAAGAAATTTGAAATTGAAACGGTTTCTACCTTGGAAGTGGCAACGCCTAAGCGAGTTCTTCTTCCACCTTGAATCTGCGTCCCTGCAAAAATTATTTTTTGTTTGTTTTTGGCACTACGTGACCAGTAGAGACGTCACTGATTTAGGGCCAAAAGAAATAGTTGATTCTGTGCGAAATGAAAGCCATTACAGGGCAAAGAGAACCTTACATTCCCCTGCCTTGGTATCAACGCGATCCTTGTAAACAAAACGACATTCTTCTGGACTGTTTTCATTTCTTTACAGCAATTTCGTCTATTTCCTCCCAACGCGTACAGTGGCTAGAACTGTGTTTGTTTTTTTTTGCAGTAAAAACATTATCCAAACCTTACAATAGTGACTTTGATATTTCTCATTGATGCATCCATAAACGGGATCGACTCTTTTAGCTTTTCAACTCTTTTCATCCTTCCCTTTGCAAAGGAGCATGATGAATTTTTCTTTCCTTGATATTAACTCTTGAAAATGAAAATATTATATCTTCATTTCCTAATTTTCTACATGAAACTTCTATTATAAAATATCAATAAGGCTCAACCATCATATATATTTTTGCTTTGAATATCTTCTATGGCTTATTCATATTTTATCACCTTTGCTATTCCATGAAATGGCTAAATGTGCCAACAGTTCCATAAGGCGTGTAGGCACTTAGTTTGTGGAGTTCGACCGGATCGCGCGTACTACGCTCGTATTCATATGGTTGAGTGTAGGGGTACCTCGCCACTCATCACCACCCGTAGCTAGAAGAGAGGCCACTAGTCATCATTCTTGCAGTTGCTATAGGTATTGTTATTATTACAAGTTTTCTAGTTGCTTCTTAGGAAAGAGGAGGATTTTTGTAGCCTACCACATGCCTTCTTGTTGTTGATGCACTACTGTTTGCACTTTTGTGTTTACCATTGCTACCTCAAGAGCTTGCTTGCCTATGAGAAAGTGCCATCTATTGGTTTCCTTTGGAGAGGGGAGTCCTCGATAGATGATCCACCTACCGCCTATTTCTCAGCCCCCACTTGTGTTGACAATTCTCGACAAGAGAGAGGTTGGCCCCTAATGTGAAAGAGAGGTTGGCCCTAATGAGAGATAGGCTAGCCCCAATGTGTGAGAGAGGCTAGCCCTAATGTGAGAGAGAGGCTTGCCCCTAATGTGAGAGAGAGGTTGACTTCAATGAGAAAGAGGTTGGCCCCTAATGTGAAAGAGAGGCTGGTGAAACACCACCAAATTTGAAGCTCCTGGGTCTCAACTGAAAATTTGGCTAAGTGTCAAAACTTGACAAATTTTGTCTAAGTGTTAAGACTACCCTTCCATTGTTGGGACTATGCTCCAAAGCGTAGCCAACGTAGTTGGCACTAACAGTCTAGATTTGCAAAAAAATTTTCTAAGTGTCAACAATAGCTGTAAATTTTTCTAAATGTCCTAACTACACTCTTCCTATTGGAACTACACTCTAGAGCATAGTTAGTCTTGGGATGACCAATTTGCAAATTCCCCTAAGTGCCAGGCCAAAGGCTATTGAGCATGTATGAGATGGATGAAACAGTTTGGCAGATTCTCTAACTTTTAGTGCTATGCTCTAGAGCGTAGCTTGCATGTAGGAATCAATTTTGTAAGATTTTTCTAAGTGTTTGGGCTATGATCCCCCTATTGGGACTATGCTCTAGAGCATAGTTAGCATAGCCAGCACTAAACTTCAATTTTTTGCCAATTTTTCCTAACCCCTCATGCTACGCTCTAGAGCATAGCTAACATAGCCACATAGAACTACCTTCAGAAGTTTCTAGAACTCAACACTAGTTTACATCTTAGCTCCAACATCCCTTTGGCAAGTAGGATCAACAAGTTTTTATTTCTTTTGCATCCTCCATTTGCCCCCAAATTGTACCTATGCTCAACACCACTCTTGAGAGTGGGCAACGTAGTCCCAAAGTGTAGTCTCTAAATTGTACTATTTTGTATCATTGTTAGGTACATTGTAGTCTATTCAACACTTGCACATGCGGCCTCGATAGCGTAGTCATAGTCTGGCAATCTCACAGGGTCCATTAGAGCACACCAACAAAACACCACTTCTCTTTAGTGGAAGCATAGTTGGGGTCATTGTAGTCCCAACTATCCCTCTACCACGTGGCACCTGATCTACAATTCACACTAACCCTAGCACTATAAATACCCCTCTGTCTCATATTTTAGGGGTCGGTAGTTTCATTTAGTGATTGACATTTTTAAACACTTGACTAGCAAAGCACCCTTGCACCTGAGCACACTTAGCACCTTGGTGAACTTCAAGACCTTGGTGGACACTATTGGACATTGCCCAACACACTACACACCACTAAAGCTAAGAGGACACTATGGTAGCCAACCTAGCAAGCTTAGACTTCACGGTGGACATTAGTTGACTATATGTCACATACCTCCTCACCTTTTATTTATAGTTGACTATGTTCCTCCTTTTTTGGAGTGGTGCCATCTTCCCTTTAGCTATCATTTTGTGCATGTTTTACATTTTTCTTGCGTTCATGGAATTTTACTTGCATTTTCATCATTCATGCATTTGCTTGCACGTTTGCAACTCTGTTTCATGCTTATAACTTTAACTATGCTCACTCTCATGAGTAATGCAGACACTACATAACACCTTAAAACATGTTCTGTCATATCACCCGTAAGTCCTAGTTCGATCAACAAGACTGTTCTAGGCACTCCACTTCCATTTTTTCCAGTAGGCCCTTGCATAGAAGTGAGGTAAATTCTATGCAACTGTAGACCTATTGGTGTCCCGTTATAGCCTCCAACATTTTCGATTGCTACAGTTTTCTAGTGCTAGAAGGAGGGTCTACACCATTTCCTTCTTCGGCCAAATCCCTTGGTTATTGCTTTGCGTGCTCTCTGTACTTTGTACAGATTGGTCCTTGTCATCGGTTCCCCTAGAAGCCTACTTGAAAACACTAGTGTTCACACTTAGTCAAAATTTTGGGTCTTTAGTAAAGCATAGCTACCTCTAGCGTAGCAAGCATAGTTGGCTCTAAGCATAGTCCTAGAGTTAGCCATTCTTCAACGCGTTTACTCTTAGTCATTTCTAATGCATTTTAGAGTTAGTTATTTTTTGCATTTTCTACACTTAGTCATTTTTCTACATTTTAGTACTTAGAATTTTTCACTCTCTTGCACAAGCATCATGAATCCTAAGCAACCCTCAACCTCTACTTTGGACGTAGTTGTATTCTAACTTGTACAACAGGAGTTCCTAGTTGATGTTCCTGGGGGTCCTGTCCTAGCAAAAAGATAGTCTCTCAAGCTACGTAACCTGCCTCCCGAGGTCATGGTGCTCAATGATGACCAATATAACTTCATTTGTACAAAGTTATAAGTGGGTTTGCCTTTAGACCACCAAGAAATGGAAGTCAAACATAGTTATGAGCACATGCATCGTAACAAGAGGGAATGGTTCCTTTCTGACTTTGACTTTATCCCACTCATAGAAGACTACCAATGGATGCTAGAGAACCTTAGCTGCAACATGGGCCATGAAGTAGGGATGGACTATGAGGAGCTACTCCATGAGGAGCCAGATGAATTTAAGGCTCAGTTTGAGCATAATAACCCATTCCATTCCAATGGGTAGCCTCTACTGTTCCTCCTCCATTGTCTCGTAGTCCTGTGTTGTTGCCTAGGACAACACCTGTGGTGGAAACTCACCAAATGCAGTAGGAACATTAGGATGTTGCCCTACCCTTCAGATTTCCCTTTAGCATGCCTTTCTTCATCTCTTCCTAATGTGTTAAGTCCATTAAGGCTATTCAGACTATTCAAGTCACCCACCCTTCTGCAGTAGCAACTATTGCACCCATGAAACCTTACGTGCATACTATGCATGTTCCACCCTCATCGTACGTGACTTAGGCATCATTCATCCCACATGTGACATCAACACCTTTTTCAATGACCCAAACTACCAACTAGTTGGGGGCCCTAGGTGCTATGTCCACAGCATAGCCCACACAATAGGCATCACACATGGTCACAAAACTTGGAGGTAGGTCATGGGCCATCCATCAACCTTAGTGGGCAGCACAACTTGTGTAGCCCGCTACCACCACACTAGGCCTAGATCATATATTTCAGTTGATCCAAAGCCTCACTAAAGAGGTCAAGCAACTCAAGGCTACCTCCTTTGAAATAGTTCAAGTGATGGACTTCTACCAAGATGATCTAATTAGTCTTGTGATAGAAGTCCATCACTTCAACAGTTCATTAAATATAATGGTGAAGGAAACCCCAATGCTCATTTGATCACCTTCTAGTCAAAGTGCCTCTTGCTACAGGCATGGTGAAATACCATCATCCACATCTTTGCCATGTTCTTAACTGGTAAAGCACTAGACTAGTACCACATGCTCCTTAGGGCCTCCATCTCTTTGTTGGAGGAATTGCTCATGCAATTCATTACACACTTCAAGTACAACTTGAAGCCTAAAGTGACCATGGACCAACTGATGCAAGTGAAGCAAAGCCACCTAGAGCCCATGTAAAAATTTATTTAGCGATGGAGCACTTCCCTTAACAAGATCCATGAGCTTATCGTGGAGGTCCACTTGCCGGTCATTTTCAAAGGCATAATGAACAACTTTATCAAGTCAAAGTTGTATTACCTTACCCTACAGACCCTGAGCTAGGCATTTGCTCAAACTAAGAGCATTTAGGATGCAATGGAGGCTAGCAAGGATCTAGCCTATGTGGCCTACAATAATTTACATGTAAAGAAGGAGAAAGACAAGGACAAAGACAAACAAGCAACTACAACCATTGCATTAGTGGCCAACAAGGCTAAGCTAACCAACGCTAAACCAATAGCCAAGCTATCTAAGACATCAGCCAATAATAAGGTGGCTAGCTCTAGCACTGTGGCGACCAACTACCTCGCATCATTGGCGACCATGGCACCATCTATCACCAAGTTTAACTTCAAGCACAAGAATCGCTCGAAGTATACATTATTGCCTATTAAGAGGTCGAAGCTCTTGGACCAACTACTTAATGCTGGACGAATATAGTACAAGTAGATGTCTAAGGACACTCACAAACGATATGATCGATATTGCAAGCTCATCAAGAACCCTTTGGCTACACTAACTAATGAGCATCTAGTCCCCAAGCACTTCCAATTAGACTAAATTTACACTAATTGCAAGGTCATGACATAGACTTTTGCATGGATTTGTAGGATGACATCCAATGTATAATTGACATGGATAAGTTGGTCCTTAGCGCTACCAACCCAGTGTGCCCCAAAAACCAATCAATGAAGGTTTACAAGGATCCTCTAAACATAAGTGGTGCAAGGTACATCATTAATTTCATTGGCATTGATGTTGATGCTGAACCAACAAAGGAGCCATTTGTGGTTCATGTGCCCTCTGGCAACACTGGGGCCTCCTCAGCATCAACTAGTTTGAGGACCCTTTTTGTCATCAAAGCACCACCTCAGGTGCTTATACCACCCTTCATGGTTAGGGCCCCCAACATGTTGTGGCAGCAATAGCCCAAACACCCTTTGTCATAAAGGTGTTGTGACACATGGACTTCCTACTTGTTGGAAGTTTGGTGGTGGGCAATGCATTGGCTCCTGCTTACCGAAGACCTTGTCCTACAAATGGCGCCAACAATAAAATGAGATGGCAAATGAGAAGGCCTAATGAGTGCCTCATCGATTGGATGCTTAGGCAATACTAGGAACAAAGGGTACTAGGCTCGCCTAAGCCTATCCCCTTGTCTTCCATACTAATGGCCTAACCAACCAAAGAGGCTGCTGCAACAAGAAATCAACCATAGAGCACTTAGGCTTCAAAGCAAAGCAACCAATAATGGAGCACTGAGGCTCCAAAGAAAACCAAGCAAACCAAGCCCAAATACCCTCCACAAGAGATCTGTCTCTTGGGTCACATGGAGGAGGTGAAGGCCATAAACAACAAAGAAATGGATAGTGGAAAGGACTTCCTTGATGCATTAGCACAAGTTAAGTAGGCTTTAAAACATAAAAATATAATTCTAAGTTTTTATGATCTCATGATGACTTCCTCTGCCCATCGTGAAGTGTTGGTGTGCATGTTGACTGCCATTCTCATTGCAAAGGACATCCTAGTAGACGAATAGTTTATTCACGTTGTGATGTTGCCTCCTCCCCCACAGGAATCAAGTTCAATGCCCCTACCATTTTAGCATGAGGTGATCAAGGTAGACCCTGAGAAGGCTCAAGTCATCACCACGCCGATGTTCATATCTGCATGGGAGAATGCAAGATTTGTAGGGTGCATGTTGATGACGGGGTAGCAGCCAATGTCATCCCATACATAGTTGTTGACAAACTTAGTCTTGTTGACTAGATTCAACCAATGAAGATGACATGCATGAAGTCTTTCAATGGATCATGTGTTGTTGTAAGGGGAACTGTCATGATAGCCTTCATGGAAGGGGAGCAATTGCCCATCACAACTAACTTCATAGTTGTTGAGAAGATGTCAAGTTTCAACCTGATCCTAGGTAGGCCTTGGTTAGCCTAGCTATGGGCTAATCCATCAAGAAATCCACCTTCCATATGAAGGTGGAGAGGTTATCATATATGGTGACAACATATCCCCTCTAACCATCAGCAACATCGACGTTGAACAAAGGTCAGAGATGGAGTTCCCAGATGACATGCCTCCTACAAAGGACAAAGGTGAAAGGTGTAAAGTAGACCAACTTAAAGAACCAATAGAAACCCATAACTATTTAGAAGATGCTTTGTGGGTAGAATTTCCCTTTGATATAGTTGATGAAGGTCAAGGAAATTACTGTATCATACCCTCTAGGCCCTATGTGCCACCTAACCCACAATAGCTTAGAAAACAACTACATGACTAAGGTATGCCCTTGGTCCAATAGGCGCTAGGTCCCTACCTGCCCCACTTCTGCACACTTGGCTTGTTTGCATTTTGTTCATGTTTACCATTTTTTTCTTAGTTTGCACTTTTGCATTGTTTATCTTTCTATGCTTATGCATTTTTTCTTCTTTTGTTGTGACATTTACACTTTCATTTACTTTTTGGTCGTTAATTTACACATAAAAACAACAAAAACACATAACAAAATCATAAGATTCAAAACTTTATAGAAACATCCCACAGCTTGCCAAGGCCTAAAACTGGCACACATGGCCTAAGAAGGCTTTAAACTACTACATGGCTTGCCATGGCCTAAAATTGGTAGCCTTTTTACCTTCTAATTGCATGGCCCAAATGGCCTAAAACTACTAGTGCGGCCTACCATGGCCCAAAACTGGCAACACTCTTCATTTTAATACATGGCCCAAAATGACCCTAAACTATCACTAGGCCTAGAATGGACTAAAACTATCAAAACGTTATTTACATATGTGGCCTAATATGGCCTAAAACTAGCAATCACTTCACATCAATTCATCATACTATCAACACTTAATATACAACAATACACATCATATAGAAACAAATCCACTATATTCCATAAAAGAATAATGTCATGCTAATGCTACTATGCTATGCTATAGAGTTAGACAAGAGGGTTGCTGAAGAAGTAGTGGTAGCAATGGCAATAGAGATGAATCCTCCTCAAGTTGAACAGGAGGAAGCATGTAGAGGGAAGCTACCTAAGGCCACAGGGACCTTCCAGTTGTTTGATGCAGAGGGGCTGTTCCACCCTGAGGGTGATTTTTCCAGCCTCTTCAATAATGTGCAACTGGGAGATCCTCCTATTCTAACATGTAAGGGCTTCCTAGGTAAATGATTTAAGTTTCGATCTACTTTCACTCTTTGCCCTTGCATCTTTGGCTATTTAGTTGTTAAGTGTTGTGTTGTTTTGGGTTGTAGCCTTTGATGTCCTTACTAGTGATCCATCTTCAGTGCCTACCCATCGCATGAAGCCATGGGTAGAGACAACAGATAAATTAGCCTTCATGAAAGGCATAGTTAAGGACATGGTGGATCGTATATGGTAGGCAGATCTTGAGCTTGGCACGTATGTTTTTTTTCTTGAATTACTTTATTGATTTTATGCTTAGTTTGTGGCTAATGTTGATTTTCTTATTGTATTTCAATAGGTTCTAAGCTCCATTGGATTTGAATTAGGTTGTGAAAGTGGATGTCATTCCTAAGTACCTCCCTTCCCCTGAGGTGGAGCAGGTGCCTCACTATGTGTATGAGGTAGTTATCAAGTGCATGCTTTTCAATGCAAAGGTGTTATGGACCTATAGGTGCTCAAATGAGCACCTATGGAAATGCATGCATGAGCTTGAGGATACCATGGAAAGACTAAGCACAAAGAACAAGAACCTTCAATCCCATTATGATTTCTTATCGACTCAAGAATAGGGGGATAGTACTTGGGGGCTTGTAGAGATTGATTATGCTAGGTACTGGTTGGCGATCTAGAGCAAAAATGAGGCCACATGGGAGATTATTGAGTAGAGGTTTCAGATGGATCTACTCACTTGGAAGATCCAGGAGTGGAAGAGCTTTAGTGATAAGGTGTGTAAGTGAGGGCACATGTAAAAATACCATGTAACAACTAAAAACATTGGAAGCTGGAACACCGAGGGGTTCGCGAGCACACAACCTAATGTCGCCCCTACATGAGGGCCTTATTGGAAAATGAAGGTAGAGTGCCCTACCTTGGATGGTCTTGTCAATCGAACAAAACCTTTATCGATTGCAACCAGGGTATTGGGTGTAACTAGGGGTGGTGTGGTTAGCAAAAATGCAAATGAAAATAATGTGAAATAGTGCTAAGTGTTAAAGTGAGGTTTCATGATGCTAAGTGTAGAGTGTAGCCATCAAAAGGAGGTGAGCATAGCTAAGGGTTTTGACTAAAACAAGGGTGTCAGCTCACGAAGACTACCACCTAAGCATAGTACAATGTGACAATGTGTGAAAAGTGCAAAAAGATGCAAGAAAAATGTAAGAAAATGCTAGAAACAAGAGAGAGAAATGAAACACTACACCAAATAGAAGCATAGTTAACTCTAAAAGGATACATAGTGTACAACAGGCACAGTGGAAGCATAATCACAATCTTGATGGTGTTGGGTCGTGAAGTCTGGTGCTGATCATGATGAACCATGCCTACCAGGTTGGCCACTGTTGTGTACCTTGTGGTATTCTGCAAGGTTGCAATGGGGCTATGATGTGCCCCTCTATTGGGCATGTCCTCTTGATTTTTGTCTTGGAAGACCCCACTATCTTTGTGATGTACCAGTTGGCCTTGCTTGCATTCCCAATGACCGTCTGGGGGCACTTGCCTATGCTATCATGAGAATAGTGTGATCATGACCTTCCTAGATGAGCTTTCATTGTAACTAAGTACAACTCATCAATCCATTTTGGGGGGTCTTGCACATGAGTGGTTGCAAAAAAGTGCTTAAACCAAGGCTTGGATAGTTGCTCACAATCTTGCACAACCTAATGCCCATTGTCCCAGATTACTAGGAACTCTGCAAACCTTTGCAAATATATTGCAAAGAATGCAAAGTGAACGTGAGACCTCACTTGTAGGTTGTAGCAAAGTTTAGTGACCTTCACTTGTAGTTTGGTGGCGATGAAGGAGGCCCAATTAAATTTGGTACTATCCTCCAGAACCTCCCTCATCACCTACAATTGCTCTACCCTAAGGATTTTTCCTTTGGAGATAGCTTTGAAAAAGCACAAGCATGAAAAAGAGGGTAGAGCTCCCAAACCTCAAGTACATGCACGTCTCCAACCACTTCTCAATCTCTCCTTTATGGTCTACCTCTCTACTAGCCTTGTCAATGACTAATGGGCCTTTAGAGGGGAGACCAAAGAAGTTCACAAAGAAAGCACCGCATGGTACATTGCAACCCCATTGCAGCCCTAATCACATGGTACATCACAACCTCATTGCAACCTTGTAGAACACTACAAGGTACACTACAATAGCCAACTTGGCAAGCATGATTCATCATGGTGAGCACTAGACTTCATGGCCCGACACCATTGAGACTATGACTATGCTCCCACTATGTCTATTGTAGACTGTGTACCTTCTAAGACCCTTTTGAAGTTAACTATGCTTCTATTTGGGGCAGTGTTTCATTTCTCTCTCTTTTTTCTAGCATTTTATTACATTTTTCTTACATCTTTTCGCACTTTTTCACACATTGTCACACTGTACTATACTTAAGTGGTAGTCTTTGTGAGTTGACACCCTCATTTTAGTCAAAACCCTTGGCTATGCTCACCCCCATTTCGTGGCTACGCTCTACACTTAGCACTGCAAAACATCACTTTGACACTTAGCATCATTTCATGTTATTTGCATTTGCATTTCAGCTAACCACACCACCCTTGATTACATCCAATACCTTGGTTGCAATTGGCAAAGTCCTTGTTTGATTAACAAGATTGTCCAGGGCACTTCACCTTTGATTTCCAGCAAGGCCCTCATGCAGGGTTGGTATTAGGCTATGCGCTCATGAACCCTTAAATGTTCCAGTCATTGACGTTTTTGATCGTTACATGGTCTTTTTTCTTGTGCCTCCACTTGCACACCTTAGCGCTAAAGCTCTTCCACTCTTGTCTCTTCCATGTGAGTAGATCCATTTGAAACCTCCACTCAATAATCTCCCATGTGGCCTCATTTTTGCACTAGATTGCCACCTAATACCTGGCATAATCAATCTCTGCAGGAACCCAAGTACTATCCCCCTATGCTTGACTCGATAAAAAATCATAATGGGATTGAAGGTCCTTGTTCTTTGTGCTTAGGCTTGCGATGATCTCCTTGAGCTCATGCACGCATTTCCACAGGTGCTCATTTGAGCACCTATAGGTCCATAGCACCTTTGCATTGGAAAGCATGCACTTGCTAACTACCTCATATACATGGTGAGGCACTTGCTCCACCTCGAGTGAGGGGATGGGGCATACTTGAGAACGACATCCACTTTGGCCACCTACTTTGGATCCCGATAGAGCTTAGAACCTATTGACATACAATAAGCAAAGGAACATTAGCCACAAACTAAGCACGAAATTGGTAAAGAAATTTGGGAAAAACAACATACATATCAAGCTCAAGATTTACCTACTATATATGATCCAACATGTCCTCGACTATGCCTTCCATGAAGGAAAATTTATTTGGTGTCTCTACCGATGGCTTCATACAGTGGGTAGGCATTGGTAGTGGATCGCTAGTAGGGACATTTGAGGTTGCAACCCAACACAATGCAATACTTAACAACTAAATAGCCAAAGATGAAAGGGCAAACAGTGAAAGTAGATGAAAACTTAAAGCATCTACCTAGTAAGCCCTCAGATGTTAGTGTAGGAGGATCTCCCAGCTGCACATTATTGAAGAGGTTGGCAAAATCACCCTTTGGGTGGAACAACCCCTCTGCGTCAAACTGTTGGAAGGTCGTTGTGGCCTTGGGCAGGTTCCCTTTGCATGCTTCCTCCTCTTCAACTTGAGGAGGAGTTGTCTCTATTATCATTACTACTGCTACTTCTTCAACAACCCTCTTATCTAACTCTATAGCATAGCATAGTAGCATTAGCATGACATAATACAAGAAAACATAAAAAAAATTGTAAATATAAAAAATGAAATATTAAGCAAATGCATCCAAGACATGTCCACTAACTTGCAACCACTGAATAGAAGGTGGGTATCTTGAGGCAGACCTTCTTGATGCTTTCTTATCCAACCATAGGAGTAGCCTCCTCTACTAGGTGTGTCATGTTGATTTTTGTCTTAGAAGACCCCACTATCTTTGTACTAGTTGGCCTTGCTCACATCTTGAATGACCATGTAGGGGTACTCATCTGTGCTGTCATGAGAATAGTGTGACCATGACCTCCTCAGATGAGCTTTCACCGTAACTAAGTACAACTCATCAATCCCTTCTAGGGGGTCTTACGCGCAAGTGGTTCTGAACAAGTGCTTAACCCAAGACTTGGATAGCTGCTTGCAATCTTGCACAACCTAATGCCCATTGTCTTGAATCATCAAGAACTCTACAAACCTTTGCAAATATGCTGTGAAGAATGCAAAGTGATTGTGAGACCTCACTTGTAGGTTGTAGCGAAGTCTAATGATCTCTGCTTGCATTTTGATGGCAATGAAGGAGGCCTAGTTAATTTTGGTACCCTCCTCCAGAACCTCCCTCATCACCTGTGATTGCTCTACCCCAAGGATTTTTCCTTGGAAGAGTAGCTTTGAAAAAGCATAGGCACAAAGAAGAGCGTAGAGCTCCTAGACCTTAAGCACATGCACATCTCCAACCATGATGCTTTGGCAAGGTCGAGTGGTTCCCAACCACTCCTCAATCTCTCCTTTATGATCTACCTCTTTGCTAGCCTTGTCAATGACTAATGGGCCTTCAGAGGGGAGGCCAAAGAAGTTCACAAGGAAAGAATCACTGAGGTCCAGGACCATCCTCACTTTGTGCACATAGGTGATGAAGCAGTAGGCATCACTACTGAAGGAGTCTATAATGATAACCATCTTGGCCACTGGAGTGATTAGGCTAAGGGCCAAGAAGAGGTCTATCAACCCAGCATGTGTTATTTAACTAGTCAATGCATTTGAGGCATTATGGCATAACCAATTTTTTGGCCCCTCCACATCACAATATTTCATTATGAGGGTGGCCTCACTGCAACCTATGGTGACCATCATTACCTCTCCTAAAGCAACTATAGCTTTAACATAGGCAAATACAATGTTAGCATTATGCAAGGGTAAATCAATGAGTGCATGTGACCAAGTAGTAAAAGATAAGCCAAGTAACAAACACTTATGTGAAACAAATGGTGTGCTCGCCAGAGGTGGTGGCGCAATTAGCTCCCCAAAGTTAGACTTGCCACTAGCCCATCCCTCATCAAGCTAATCATAGGTTGTGCACCGCTCAAATGCCTTTGAGTAGCAGGTAGGATAGCTCTCTAAGTCCTCTTCCACTTGCTTAATCACAACCTCTCGAAGGTTCAAACTAGAGGAAATGACCTCTAGGGTAGTGCAGGTCAAGGCAAGAGCCCCTAGTTCATCATGGAGCCCCTCATCATCAACTTTAAACCTGGCATGAAACATTAGTAACTAGTAGTTAGCAAACCTAGCATGGCCAACAAAAATAGAGTATAATGCAAAAACATGAGCATTTACCCTCTAGCACAGTATACAGTTCCAAACGGGTTCTTGAACATGGTATGCATGCGCATAGCCACAAAGAGGGTGTTGCCCTTTTTGTAATAGGAGAACTCCATTCTCTAGATCCTGGATAGGGGATGAGTGCCCCTAGGACCTTGCCTCGAACCACCTGCTTGTCCATCACTAGTCATGGGCTCATCATACATGAACCTTAGTGTGTTCTAGTTGGTGCCAAGTAGCAATGTCTCGGTGATGGTGGATGTAGCCTCCACTGCTAGGTGGAACCACATGATCACACTAAATTGCTATAGCATGAAGGCCAGGAACTCGGAAGCCCTTGGCTGAAACCATATCACTTGATGATCTAATTTCATGTTCAAGGTAGGCGTGTTGGGCACAAGCTCACTCATGTAACAAAGGGTGTCGACAAGCTCCATGATGACCAACATTGGCTTTAACAGTACCTTGCAATCACACAAATAACCAATGTAGTGTTAGTATGTAACAAATGCATTTTGGAAAAAAACATATTAAGTCACATTTAGCAACACTTAGCAAAAAATTACCACAACTTGACATTACTTTGAAAAAAATATATTCTAGGGCCCCTTAGGCCCCACAGGTATAGGACATTAACATACATATTTGACCTGCATGGTACTCACTAGGGTATATCACATTTAACATAGTGTCAATATTTCATTTCACATGTTTGCACGTTTTACATTATCTTAGCTCGCATGTTTGGCATCATAGCAGCTTTAACATCATTGGCAGTTTTTGCATTTAGCAAATTTTTTCAAACTTTCTAACTTTGGATAGTGTAGTTTGAAGTAGTCCAAAATTTTCTAACTTTGGGCTATGCTCCTAGTGAGCGTAGCCCCACAATTTCATAAAATTTTTAAAGAAAAAATTTCTAACTATTGGCTATGCTCCTAGGGAGCATAGCCTTGAAAAATAATCTCAAAGAAAAATTTTGATTGCTAGCTACGCTCCCAAGGAGCATAGTCCCAAAAAATGATAAATGTTTTACAAAAATAAAAAAAAACTACTGGCTACACTCTCAAGGAGTGTAGCCTAAAAAACTTATTAAATTTCTCAAGCTAAAAATTGCTTGTTGGCTACTCTTCTTCAGAGCGTAGTGCCTCACATCCTTCCATCTCCTACCACAGTGGCTGCCCTACTGAGCCTTATGGCACTATCTTGCCCTATTCTTTACTATAATTCCCACTGCATTACCTACCTTATGGGTGGTGGCAACCCTATCCTGATGCTACGACCCTTTTGGCCATGGTTGTTAAACCCTTGTCCCTACCTCTCTCCATTTTCTATGCCAAAAGAAAAAAAATAACAAAATATTTTTGCATAACCTTCATCAAGCCCTCAACCTCGTAGGTGGTAGTTGCCACCAAACCTCAAATCCCTCCCCTGTGTTGCAAAAAATTAAAACAAAAATAATAATTTTTTCATAGGAAGCCCTCATGCACCCTAGCCAAAAAATTGTGGTCATTAAACCCTTCATTGGCTTGGTAGCCCTATGTATGTGACCTCTCTATAGGCAGCCGTAGTAGCCATGACCTTTGAAACCCTTTCCCAAGAAATCCCATTCTAGCATCACACAACCCATCTTAGGTGATCACATCGGTCATCATGGCGGTCGTGGTTTCCACAATGCAAGTGCTCACCCTCAAGTTGCACTAAATCCCTTGATCCCCATGCACTCGTCGAGCCCCCTACCCTACGCATGCCATCCAAATAAAATAGTAAATTTCTCCAGGCCTGCAACCTATGCACCTCACCTTGTTGCATCAAAACCCTCAAAAATGGCAACAATAGGGAAAAAAAAAGATAAAACCCTTACCCAATGCACTCCCTCATTATAGCAACTACAATGACCACGATGGTGGTAGCCCCTACTAAGGCAAGGTGCCACTCCCAAACCCCATTGCCTAAGTACAAAAATGGTAGAAAATAGTAAAGGGGTGAGCATAGTGGCATACCTAGTAGTCAGCGGCACCATCCTCTCCTCCACCCGTGCCTATGATAGGTGCTCCAGGACTCATCCTTCCTCCTCCATGTTGGTTAGGTTGGGGTGTTGGTGTCCATGTCAGTGTGTCATCTTTGGCAAACTATGTTCTTGTTACAATCACGCTACACTATGAAAGTTTGTTTTTACCTTTTGACAATGACAAATTTACCAAGGGTAAAATGCACTTATATATCCTTGGGGACCACTTAAATTTTCATCTACCCATTGCTATGTTCAACGGTGTTGAGCGTAGCTAGGGGTGAGCATAGTCAGGAAAGTTAGAAATTTTTTTAATTTTTCTAGTAGTCTTTGGACTTAGAAAAATTATGAATTTTTCTAATTGCTTGATGAGCACCCCAACCAATTTTGATTTCTTGATGCACTAAACCTCATTCCAATAATGCATCTTGCACATCCACCATCTGATACAACATTGAACTAGCATTTTGTGATTTGTCAATGCCTTAAACTGACAATTCCATGGCCTATTGAGGCCCAAAATTGACCCACGCATCCCTTACTTCTTAACTTCATTTGCACATGTAGGCAAATTTTATCGTATTGTTTTCTTTAATTGCACATATTACTCTTATTGAGATAGGTGCAACTTGACATCTTTTTTGTTGCTTTTGTAGGATTATTATAGGATTCCCAACATGACTATGTACGAGCATCTTCATTCACCACTAGTCCTCACTGGGCCACATGGTGATCTTACGTGATGCATTGATCCTCAATGCCTAGACCTTGAGCCTATAGCCTACGATGAATATATAACATCTGTAGAGGCACTACTAGACATTAGCCAGACCATCTAATTAGGGCTCTAGATTTAGAGGTAGGTGACATCACTGAGAATCCCCTTGTTGAAGTCCGCATAGCAACATCTAGTGGCAAGGTGAGAATATTGAAACTTAGTTCTTAGTTAGAGCCTCAACATGCCCAAAACATCACAAGAGTGCTTAAAAAAAATATCAAACAATTCACATGGTCTTACGAAGACATGCTAGGCCTTGATCCTTACATAGTGTAGCATAACATAATCCTCAATCCTAGCATGAAACCAGTTAAGTAGAAAGCCCATAAGGTTAGTCTTGAGGTGGTGTTGGCAATCCATGATGAAATAACCAAGTGCTATAGAGCTAGTTTTATCTAGGTTGTTGACTACCTTGACTGGGTCTCTAACATTGTCACTGTCCCTAAGAAAAATGAAAGTATACACATTTGCATAGACTTCCAAGACCTTAATAAGGTGATCATCAAATATAATTTCTCATTGCCTAGTANCTTAATAAGGTGATCATCAAATATAATTTCTCATTGCCTAGTATTGACTAATTGGTTGATACTACTACTGGTCATGCCTTGTTGTCCTTTATGGATGGGTTCTCAGGGTACAACTAGATCCAGATCAACCTAGAGCACCAACTTAGTACTACCTTCATGACCCCTTGGGGTACCTTTTGCTACATCATGATGTCCTTTAGACTCAAGAAAGTAGGAACAACCTACCAACAAGCCATGATGTACATCTTTAGCAATTACCTGTTAGGTCTACACAATTATTATGTTGATGATATAGTAGTTAAATCCAAGGCATCACACAACGACATAGATGACTTAGACCTTGTGCTCAAACACTGCCTAAAGCATGAACTTAGGCTAAATCCTAAGAAATGTGTCTTCGGTGTCAAGATGGACCTCATGCTAGGTTTTGTAGTATTTAAAACAAGCATACGTGTAGACCCTAATAAGGTTAAGGCCATTATCAACTTGGCACTATTGGCCAACCTTAAGGAGCTACAAGGATTACAAGGTAGATTGTAATTCATACGACATTTTATTGTTTGGTTGACTGACAAGTTGTAGCCAATGCAACACTTGCTCAAAAAGAGAATCCACTTTGAGTGGATGGCGCAATGCTAAGAAGCATTTGAAAACCTCAAATAGGAGTTGGCTTAACTTCTAATGAACTACCCTCCATAAAGAGATAAATCATTTTACATCTACCTTGCTACCTTAGACATGTCTGTTGCCTCTTTGCTTTGCCAAAAGTGAGACGATGGTATAGAGGTTCTCATGTACTACCTAAGCCATGCATTAGTAGCCGATGAAGCAAAGTACAATGATGTGGAAAAGAATTAGCTTGCCTTAGTATTCACACTTAAGAAGTGGAGGCATTATCTTTTCTACAATCAAGTAAACATCATCTGCAAGAGAAATGTACTTCGAGCCATTATAACGAATATCTACGAGAGTAGTCGCATTACATGTTGGAAAGTAATAATTGTGGAGTTTGACCTGCATTACATTGTACAAGAATTAATAAAAGGATAAGCAATAGTCGCATAGCTCACGACTTCTCTAGTTAATGACCAAGAAACAATAAATTTGGAATTTCTGGATGAGCATGTCACTAGCATAAGACAAGTGCCTAACAACCTCGAGGCACTTCTACACTTCGATGGCCCTTCAACCTCTCAAGGAGGTAGTGTCGCTGCTGTGATCACATTCCCCTCTAGGGAGATCCAACCCTTCACGTATCATTTCACATTCCCATGTACTAACAATGTAGTGGAGTACAAAGGTCTCCTCTAGGACATCTCAGTAGCTTGTGACCTATGAATACAAAACCTAGCAGTCTCAGGTGATTATCAACTAGTTGTCAACCAAGTCACAGAGGCTTACGCTTGCAAAGCCAAACACTTAAAGCCTGATTGTAAGTTGGCAAAGCACTTGCTTAAGTAATTTGCAACTGCTGATGTTTAGCATATCCCCCGCAACAAAAACTCCATCATTGATGCATTAGCTACATTAGCCTTAAGCATTACACCTAAAATGCTTCACACATTGCTCACTGAAATGGCAATTTTCACTATACTTGTCATATAAGAAAATGACATTTCATCCGTCGCCACAAGGAGCACGGCCCATGTAGTAGAGTGGTATGATGACATCAAGTCATACCTTCTATAAGGTGAATATCTACAGCATCTAACCACTTTTCAAAAATATGTAGTGTGAAAGTAATTGTAGTAGTACATCATCGTAGGTGATAGCACACTATGCCATCAATCCTACGATGGCATACTATTAACACACATTAGTGAAAACAAAGCATAGATGATCGTGGAACAAGTCCATGAGGGACTCTATAGAGGCCACATAGCACCTAGGAAAATGGCAACAAAAATTATATGCTTAGGCTATTATTGGCCTTACATGGAGCACAATTGTGTCTCTAAGGTCAAGATGTGCGATACATGTGAACGGCGTGATAACCTCATCCATGTGCCACCTACTGAGCTGCATACAATGCATATCACATGGTCATTACAATGTTGGGGTTTGGACATCATAGGACCTATAACTCCTTTGTCCTTTGCAAGGCATAGCTTCATCATAACAACCACTGAGTATTTTATGAAGTGGGTTGAGGCTATTCTCCTTAGGAGGAAAACATTACAGTAGGTTTGCAAATTCATACTTGACAACATAGTGTCGTGTTTTGGTCTACCCATGACCATAGTCACTGATAATGGGTCACAATTTAGCAGTACTGACACTAAGGCCTTTTGCAAATGCTTTGGAATTAAGCATTCCTTTTTGTCACCCTACTACCTATAGGCAAATGGCCAAGTAGAGGCCACAAACAAAGTTATTGTCAATCCTCTAAAGAAGATGCTTCATAGCAGCAAACAACGATGGCACGAGCAACTAACCTATGTACTCTAGGCCTACCACATGACCCAAAGAACTGCAATAGGTAAGATGTCATACAACTTAGTTTATGCTAAAGCCATCTTGCCTCTTGAATTGCAAGTCCCATCACTCTGTGTAATCCTCTCAAGCTTCATCGATGAGGCTCAAAATAATGAGTTGAGGACCATACACCTTGACTCAATAGAGGAGGATTACTTAGTCAAATCAAGAAATACCAACAAATACAATGGCAATAACATCATCACAATCAACATCCATGCTTAATCAAGGAGGGGGACCTGGTTCTCAAGGTCATTCATGAACTTGCAGACAAATTCTTAGCCAACTGGAAAGGGCCTTTAAATTGGCACATCACATCTACTATGATGCTAAATTGGCATAGATCGTCCTTGTGTCATGATGATAAACTAGCACAACATCCACCATTCACTACGATGTCAAACTAGCACATAGCAATTTGCTAGGACTATAAACTAGGACAACATGGTCTGCCAAGATCTTAAATTGGACCCATGGTCTGCTAGGACCCTAAACTAGCATAGCATGTAGTCTACCAAGACCTTAAACTTAGTTCATAGTTTAGCATGCACAACTCAACATGCACAGTTCTATAGACAAGTGAGCATAAATACTTCCAACCCTCTATCATTTTCCCAGACCTCATGGATGGGGTGGGGCAGGGCATTACAATTCCAAAATGAAGTTCATGTCATCAAGAAAAGGGCCTTTGGGACATTTGCAATGTTATCATCCTTGGCGTTTTCTGATCCAAAGCTCCCACCACCATCACCAATAGTACCACCCTTGGGTTGCACCAACAACATTATTGGCCTTGGGTATTTCATTATTGGTTGGGGCTCTCACCATTAGCACCACCCGCTAGAGTACCAGTAGTACTATGGCCCAACCACCTTACTGTCATCCTCCAGCCCTCACCATTACTCAGGTTTGAAAGCATGTTCAACATCCTGGCTCTCTACCAGTTTGTTGGATTTCCAAGCTCCTGTCCTTGGTGTGGAGTCTTCAGTGCCTACATTACCATCACCCTTGGTTGCTTTACTAGCCTCCCTGCAGTGCTCGCTTCCAGTGTGGCTATTGGAGCTTTTGCAGATCTCTTGCTCCTAGCACCTGCATTAGTTTTCCTACACTGGCTTTGTAAGCTCTTGCAACTGGTCTAGCACTTGTGGCACTTATAGCACCCTTGAAACCAACATTTTGCACTCATCTCATGTTGTGTGGCTATTTTGCTTGTCTTCTCTACATTGCATTTGTAGGACGATGCCTCGAAAATGGTTATGTAGAGACACATCCCATCATAGTGGTAAGACACCACATTACTCTGATGTGCACAATCAAGCTTGTTGAACCGCCCAAGAGTGCATATTCCTATTACCCCACTTTAACTTGCTCACATTTACCCCTTTTACCGTACATTTCCCTGCTTCCCTCTGCATCACCAAGTTTGTAATCCTTCCAATGCACATGACAGCTTCTTTTTATCAACCACAGAACCCATAATGGATGCAACATAACTTGTCTTATGGGGAGCTTCTGTAGTCTGGTCAAAAGCCTAGCAGATGTAACGTAACTTATCCTAGGGAGAAAACACTTATCCTATAGACACGACACGATTGAACTTGTGCTAACCAAAATCACCGGCGTGAGGTTAGAAGGGAAAAAAAATACCGAAAGATTGCTGGAGAGACACAGCTGACCCTACCTTCGTGTGAGGGCAGGCTAGAAAAGAAAATGAAGGTAGAGTGCCTTGGATGGTCTGCATGCAAATCAACCAAGGACTTCCCAGAGCATAACCTATGACTTGCGCTGGGGTTATCGCAACTAGTGACATACAAAATGTAAACAAAGTGTGACTGCGATAGCGTATGCAGAAAGCGTAAAATAGATAAAAATAGAGTGAACAATGTAATGGAAGGTAATAATGAGCTGTATTGTATTGCATAACAAGAATGTGCACCTGTCAAAGCGTAGTTGCGTATGTGGATGGCAAGTCAAGCACTAAGCCCTGGAGTGATGTGTTTACAGGTGCTTGGATGCTAGGAGTCACGTGCACTCGAGCGTCCAAAGTTGCTATTCAATGCTCTCTAAGCCGTCAACCTTCAAAATTGCCAACCCCTATTTATGTGAATGGATGGGGTATTTATAAGGTTTGGCTAGGCTCGGTCACAGAATTCATGGATGGAATCAATGGTTGAGAGATGAGAGGAAAATAGATCATGTGACATGTATTTGATGGACAGCTATGTGTGAATTGGATGTGTGTAGGCAAGCTACGTTCTTGATCGGATGCATTGTATCTTACAGCGTGTGTTGGCTTACACAAGCTAGCTTACGCCCATAGGAGCATATACAATTTGAAGCGTAAGAGCTCAACAAGCTCACAAATGATGAAAATTTACAAAAATGATAGTGTACAACAAGAGAAATTGACTTTGGCTTGCTTGGAACTTCTCGATCCATGAATCGACTGCTGTAGGATGTTGATGTGATTGGTTTTGTGGCTATTTGAGGACTTTCTATTTCAAAAAATCTTCCAACATGAGTTTATTTTGTCTTGGCGTGTCCTGAGCATGTGTTTGGTGTGCTTTTGACTGGGTGTGATCAGTACTGATGTTGCTAGCGTGACCTCAGGGTGAGTAAGATGAAAATGATACATTTCACACCAATTTTTGCTCTTTGAAGCTTTTTCTTTAAGTGCAATGATTGCCTAACTGTGGTTGACCCTGAGAGTGATCTACATGTTGAAAACTGAGCTTAGGTGTGCCTTGATTTAAGCCACTTTTGGTAGCTCACGCTATACTCACGCTGCCAGCGTGACCTCAGCATGAGTAACAAAATATTTGTGATTTTGGACCTAAAGTCTAGAATTCTAGAGGCTGGGACTTGAAGTAGTCATCAATGGACATTGAGGATGACTTGCACCTTCGAAGTCAGACCATTTTGACTTAGTTTTAAGGCTCTTGGAGTTTGTTCAAGCTAAGCGTGATTAGCACTCACACTGTACTCAAGTTGCCAGCATGACCTCAGCGTGACCTGGGAAAATTTGTGTAATCTAGCCCAAAATCTGAACTTCCGAATGTTGAAACTTGAAGTGAACAATAGTGGCCCTATGAAGATGACTTACACCCTCAGATTGGACCATTTTTGACTTGATCTTGAAGTCGTTGGAGTTTCTCACGCTGAGGGCAAGCTAGCTTGACAAGCTGAGTGTGAGTAAGCTATCTTGACAAGCTAGCGTGAGTAAGCTAGCTTGACAAACCGAGCATGAGTTCCATGCCTTAATCAAATTTTTGCCTCCCAAAAGCTAAAAAGGCTCTGGGTTGTTCTCGTTTCATGGTGTTAGTTAGTGGTGTTTCATTGGTCCCTCTTTGTTGACGTCTAGAGGAATCCACCCAAGAGGCATCAACAAAGAAGTACAAAACACCATGATCAACCAAGTACCAAGCATTGTCTATCGGCCCTTGGCTGGATGTCATTGCACCATGTTCAAGAGTACATTGGATTGGGGAAATGCAGTTCAAGATGCAAGGGTATTGGTCGTAACCGGGGGGAATCAGGAGTTGATCAAGGGTTATAATTGCTGTCGGAATTGTGAGAGAGGAATGCTCTTACGTGAACAAGCCATATTTTTAGTCCTTATTAGTAGCTAGTGTTTAGTAGACTTGGAACCAAGACATAGGAGGTGCGTTGTTTGGAGAAACAGGACTCTTGTAGAGTGTTTATGGGAGCCCATTGTAAATAGCCAAAGCCACGCGATGATTTGCAACATGATCATTTGAGATATAAGTGTAACTATTTTTCTAAGATAATTTCCTTCCTGCCTAGGGCTTGTATGAGAAGAGCCAATGTTCTTTGGTCTATGATGTTAAGGGCCTCATGAAGACCTTTTCCGTGCATTTTTCTCTTTGATCTTTTTGTTTTTTGTTTTGTTTTTTTTTTTGTTTTTTCTTTTCTTTTTCATTTTTTTTTGTTTTTTTGGTTCTTTTTGGAAGAGCTTGCTTTCAGTGCTATACTCATGCTCATGCATTTGCATTTGTATCATGTACCGTGTACTGCATTTTGCATTACAACTGCTTAGATAATCACAGTGTGCAACAGTGTATCAAGAGCTTTGGGGTGAATAGAATGTATCAAGGGGGTGTAATTGAATAGGATAAGGGAAACATTATGGGGAATAGGTAATGTATCAGGAGTCAGGAATGTACTTATGAAAATATTGATTAACTCAGTTGTGTGTGTCAGGAAAAATGTGATACCTTGTCGTCATGATGAAGTGCATCTATGCACGAACGCCTCAGGCGTGTCATCCTGGAAACACAACTCCAAGGAGACAAGAAAGTCACAAATGATTCAGTTAACTAAGTACTTCAAATTTGAAAAAAACTAAGGAGATGGAGCCACCATGTGTAATTTCAAAGCAGACAGAATCATGAACAACATTAGCTTCATCAGGGTCTATGAGACAAATTATGCAGCAATTCTTTATGGAACACATACAGCCAATTGCAGCAACATATCTTTTCAAGTATTTCTTGGTCGTCAATGATGTCACCAGTTTATAGTCTTAGCAGACTATTGCGGGTTAGTTTCACGTCATAACCCTTTGGACGATGCCATTTTAGCGTCGTAGCGGATGGTGTAGTGCTAGTTTATAGTCATAGCGGATTGTGAAGAGGTAAACCATTTTATAGTCTTAGTGGACTCTGCATGCTATTTTTACATCATGGCGGAAAAATGTGGTAGTTTAGTGTCATATCGGATGAAGCTCTATGGGGTCAGTTTATTGTCATGGTGCCAGAACACTCTATGGTGCCAGTTTCAAGTCATAGCCCTAGGACCGTTCTACGGTATCAGTTTTAGGTCATGATGCCAAGACCGTTATGTACCTCAAGTTGATCAGACATAGTACTGTTTCAGGTACAGGTGATTTTTGGGATTAGTGAACTTGTTCCCGTCCATGTCAGCAAGTTTGAATGCTCCGTTATTGTATGCCTTCGTGACTAAGTAAGGCCCTTTTCGCCTGTGAGTGTTTTATTATGGCACTTACTTTTGTATGGTTTTATTATTTTTAGTGTAGTGTTACTGTTCTTTCAGGTTTTTTATTCATAAGTTGCTTTGCTATGCTTACTTGTTTGCTTGTTTTTTTATTCTGTTATAGGGACATAGTAATGATGAGGCTGGCCCTAGTGGAGTGGGAGCAGATGATGTGGAGGATTTTGGGGACCAGCCCCCTCCTAGTACTGATGTGTGAGCTAATTGTTAGTCCTACTTTAGCTACCAAATGTTTTGGGTTTTTGATGTCTAATGGAAATGTATGAGGATAGATGTAATGATATGGATTTAATCATGGCATAATGTGTTGGCATTCTATTGTCATGTTGATGTTCAATATATATATATATATACACACACACACACACATTTTATTTTATTATTATTTTTTGTTTTCTCAGGTATTTTGTGAACATATACGTGTAGTTGAATGTAAAATGAAATTCTAAAATGTAGAACAAAACGTAAGGTAAATATTTGTAAAAAGAAAAGTAACGAGAATGCATGAATTAAAATTGCAACTTGTAACATGTAAATGAAAATTTGACATAACGTAACGAGAGTTTGTAAATTTGTAACATATTGAGCTCTAGTTTAAGGCCATTTTGGGCCATGTACATCAATTTAGAGTCATGGTGGACTGTTGTATCTGTGTTGAAAAAGAGAAAGAGGGATTACTAGTTTTAGGCCATAGTGGGCCGAAAGAAATAATAGTTTTAGGAGACTTAAAAGAAATCGACCATTTCTAACCATGGCTAGTTTAACATCATTGCAAACATTCGTTGGCATTTTAATGTCATATTGGATGGTTTGTAGTTTAACATCATTTCGAACACTTGGTAGTTTTCTCTAGTTATTGAGTTGTTTTTTTATTTTTCGTAGTTTGATGTGAGGGGTAGGACATGTAGGTATGATCTTATACTCCCCTTCCTCTTCACTGGAGATGTTAAAAGGTAGCTCTAACCAAGAGACGTCAGCGGGAATGGCTCCTATGTTTGTGTCATCCAATGCTTCCTCAGTTTTAGTAAGATCATGAGTTAACGATTGGTTCTTGTCTTGAAGTGCGCTCATGGTTTCTTGTTTAGGCTTAGAGAACTCAACCTCTGACCCTTGATCCATTCCCGAGTGCGAGGAAGTGAGCGATGTTGTCATGTCCCCATGTATGATGATTTCACCACCCTCATAAGGTAGGTGGATTTCTTGATGGATTGGTGAGGATACAACTCTAAGTTGAGCTAACCAAAGTCTTCCTAGAATCAGATTGAACCCCGACATTTCATCAACCACTACGAATTCAGCCGATGTGGGGAATTGGTTCCCTGCTATGAAATCCAAGGTAAGCATGCCTTTTACCATGACACGGGAACCATTGAAGGATTTTAAAAATGAAGTCATGGTGGGCCGTATTTCCTCTGCATGACCTAGTTTTTCGATGACAGGGAAGGGTATTACGTTTGTTGCTGCACCATCATCGACATGCACCCTATGTATCTTGAAGTGGTTGACTTGTATTGTTATGAACATAGGGGCTGTAGTGACCTCTCCAGTTTTCTCATCTCGCTTAATATCATTGGTACTAAATTCTAGGGATGTGGGCCTCGATTCTTGAGGTTGTGGAGACAGTACTGCATAAATGGATGGCTTGTCTACGGGAAGGTCCTCAGTAACAAGAATCAAAATTAACATATGCACGAGAGCTTTCCAATGTACCAGTGAGGTCATTACTAGATCGTACAGGCTTAAGGAGGTGTTCTTTTGTTTCAAGGCCTGTGTGACTTCGGTCAATGCACTCACTAAATCCTTGCCACTTGGAATTCTCTTGTCTGTGGAGACTTGGTCCATTTGACCCAGTATTCATATCTCTTGTGGAGGGATTCTTGTGTTAGTAATTGGGGATGTCGAGTTTGGGACCCTGGAGTGTTGGTATTCTTGTCTTGATGGCTTGTGCTAGGTTCACTGGTGGATGGAACCATAGGAATAGCATTTAGCAGTATGGGCTTTGGTGGTCCTAATTTGTGCTCATGATGTTCCTTTTCTAGGTGCTCTCTTGTCAGCCTATCAACAAGGCGTTCTTGCAGGGGTCATGGGGGAACTATAGGGGGTTGCACGTTAGGGTGTTTTGGCACCCAGATCACAAAAGGAGTGGGTCGGGTTCTTGATGTTGTGGTTGCTGCTGCGATAGAAGGAGGTATGTGAATGACGAATGATTTTTGTGATGCACGAAATGTGCGTATGACAAAAGGGGTCTGGGGAGGTGTTCAGGTAGGTGTATTTTGAGAAGGCGTGTGAATTACAAGAGGTTTTTGAGCGATGTATTGTCCATTTTCCACATGGATAGTGTTAATCACATATGGTGCATCATTAGTATTGAGGGGATCCTTGTAGACCCCCATGGGTTGGTTTTGGGGCTTTACTGGGTTTGCCTCGTCAAATACTATTTCACCCCTGTTAATCATGCACTGTATATCTTATTTTAAAGTGAAGCAGTAGTTAGTTCTGTGCCCACACCATTGGTGATATTTGCAAAACCTATCTAACCTAAAGCCTCTTGGAACGGAGGCCTCATCAGTTGTTGCTAAAGTTGGGTTTTTAGCTAATTCACAGAATCGATCATGTTTTTGGAATGCTGTGGGGGACATTTGTTTGTGTTGGATTAACCTAGCCTTTAGAAGTTGATCTAATAACTGTGAAGGCATCATAGGCAAGGATGTGTACTAGGTAGGATATTTTCATTTAAATGTACGAGTGTGACCCATGTTTGTGGTTTTAGTCAAGGAAGATTTGGGTGTAGGCGTAGATGTGGTTCTTTCATGGTTGGTTGGAGCAATGGGTTGTTTTTCCTTCTATCTTGAATTTTTAGGTTGGATTGTCTGCGCTACTACTGCTACCATCGTTTTGGATTTATCCTTATCTTTTCTCATATGTTGGCTCTTAAAGGTTAAGTAAGCTGGGTCATTACTTGCTCGCGCCACCTCTTCTATGTTCTTAATTTGTGCAAATACTTGACTCAAAGTACGAGCACTCAAATAATAAAGTCTTGATTTAATGAAGTCATTCATGGTAGCCTTAAGAATGGTAAGCAAGTATGTCTCGAGGATGGGCTCGTGAAGTTCATTTAGGGCTGCACTCCACCTTTAGATAAATTTTTGTACTGGCTCTAACAGTGCTTTTTTAATCTGAATCAGACCATCTAGTGTGGCTTTAGGATTTAAATTGTATTTGAAATGGGTAACGAACTGATGTAACAAATCTTCTAGAGAGGATATGGAGTTACGGGGTAAAGCTTGGTACCAATCTAAGGCTTTTCCTATCAAGGACATAGTAAACACACGTAGAACTACATGAGGCCAAGCCTAGAACAATAGACACTCTAGTCAAAATGTTACCAGATGGGCATTTGGATCTCCCTCTCCATTGTATTTGATTAGTTGAAGTAATGGGGTTCCCTTAAGGGTTGATTGGGTTATCTTGGTAGAAGTCCAGCACCTTGACTTCCTCAATGTTTGTAGTTTTAAGGCACTTTACCTCCTCAGTTAATGAGTGCATCATTTTCTTTGTATCTGCCCACTCTTGGGCGGTAGGCAGACCGACTAGTTGAGTAGATTACGATTGGTAGTAGTTTGATTGTTGCATTGTCTATGGAAAGGGAGACTGTTGGATTGTCGATTGTTGTGGCAGAGAAACATTTAGAGATGGGATTGCAGGGTGTGGTATGCTATAGTGAGTAGGTTGATGTTGCTGAACAGCTGGTGGAACCCACTGCCTAGCCACAAGTTGTGAGGTAACACCCTAAACGTGTTGGGATGAGGTAATCAGAGGTGCTCCATGGGTTTGTACTTGTGGCATGTAGTGGGTGGATGTGGAAGTTGGTATAACTGATGGCATTCCAATTACTTGAGGTTGGAAGATTGATCCTACATTAGTTTGAGGAGGGGGTTGTTGGGACTGCACTTGTGGAGGTATGATGGAGATGGACGTATCAGATTAAATGTTGGGCATGGGGAAGTTGGGAATGGTAGTGGGTACTCCCTATAGAGAAGCTGGTGTTCGAGTGTTTGCAGATAAAGGAGGAAGTATGGTTTCTTCTAGGAAAGGTTGGAATGATGGATTTGTATGGGCATGAGGACTGATGGTGTGGTGCGAATCCCCATGCTCAGATTGGATTGCAAAGTCATCTTCCTCATCTCTGCTTTGAGGCTCTATCGGAGGTGGCTATAAGGTTTGATTCCTTGCCATGAGAAGTTGAGATATGAGTCGATGATGGGGCTTGGAAAGGGGGATTATGTCATATACTGAGGGAGTGAACTCACGACCTCCCTTGTAAATGATCTCATAGTTTCTCTTTACTTCTCTTTCTATGCGATCGATAGGCAAGTTGGCTTGGATCTTCACACAAATGAAGTTATATTGTTCAAGTGTGAGGATTGCATAGGTAGGGTCCTTGCCCTGTAGCCTAAGTGACTAGCAAGTTGAACCTTGAGGGTTTATCACTTCAATGAAAGTTATGGATTCTGTCGTAGTCACAGGGTTTAAGGTCCCAGCCCTAAAGTTAGAAATCTGCAGTGCCGTTGTTTTGATTTGGGAAGATTCCATAGTAGCATGGGTAAGCTAGCTTGACAAGCTGGGCATGAGCAAGCTGGCTTGACAAGCTAGGCATGAGTAAGCTGGCTTGACAAGATGGGCATGAGCAAGCTGGCTTGACAAGGTGGGCATGAGCAAACTGGATTGGGCGTGAGTAAGCTGGCTTGATAAGCTGAGCGTGACTAACTGGGCTTAGTGTGAGTAAGCTAGCTTGACAAGCTGAGCATGTGCAAGCTAGCTTGACAAGCTGGGCTTTAGTTTTAGCACTTGGTCTATGCAGCGTTTAACAAGTAGCGTGATCAATGTTTTGACGGGATGATAAACAAGTCAGGCCCTCCTTCTAGCACCAATTTACTGTGCTGACTGAAATCGTTGGCGTGAGGCTGGAAAGGAAAAACAAACACTAAAAGATTATCAAAGAGACACAGTCGACCCTACCTTCATGTGAGGACAAGCTAGAAAAGAAAACGAAGGCAGAGTGCCTTGGACAATCTACACATAAATTAACCAAGGACTTCCTCAAGCGTAACCTATGGCCTACGTTGGGGTTATCATAACTGGTGATGTACAAAATGTAAACAAAGCATCACTGCGACAGCGTATACAAAAAGTGTAAAATAGATAAAAATAGAGTGAACAATGTAATGGAAGGAAATAATGAATTGTATTGCATTGCTTAACAAGAATGTGCACCGGTCAAAGCGTAGTTGCATATGTGGATGGCAAGTCAAGTACTAAGCCCCAGAGTGATGTGTTTACAAGTTCTTGGATGCTAGGAGTCACGTGCGCTCGAGCGTCCAAAGTTGCCAGTCAATGCTCTCTAAGCCGTCAACCTTCAAGATTGCCAACCCCTATTTATGTGAATGGATGGGGTATTTATAAGGTTTGGCTAGGCTCGGGTGAAAAATTCATGGATGGAATCAACGGCTGAGAGATGAGAGGAAAATGGATCATGTAACACATGCTTGATGGACAGTTGTGTGTGAATTGGACATGCGTAGGCAAGCTACATTCTTGACTGGATGCACTATATCTTATAGCGTGTGTTGGCTTACACAAGCTAGATTATGCCCATATAAGCAGATACAATTTGGAGTGTAAGAGCTTGACAAGCTCACAAATGGTGAAAATTTACAAAAATGATAGTGTACAATAAGAGAAATTGACTCCGGCTCACTTGGAACTTCTTGATCCATGAATTAACTGGTGTAGGATGCTAATGTGAGTGGTTTGTGACTATTTGAGGCCTTTCTATTTCACAAAAGCTTCCAGTGTAAGTTTATTTTATCTTGGCATGTCCTCAGCATGTGTTTGGCGTGCTTTTGACTGGGCATGATTAGTACTCACGCCGTACTCACGTTGCTAGCATGACCTCAGCGTGAGTAAGATGAAAATGATACATTTCACGTCAATTTTTTCTCTTTGAAGCCTATTCTTTAAGTGCAATGATTACCTGACTATGGTTGACCTTGAGAGTGATCTGCATATTTAAAACTGAGCTTGGGTGTGCCTTGATTTGAGCCACTTTTGGTAGCTCACACTGTACTCATGCTCCCAAAGTGACCTTAGCGTGACCTCAGTGTGAGTAACAAAATCTTTGTGATTTTGGACTTGAAGTCTAGAATTTTGGAGGTTGGGACTTGAAGTAGTCATCGATGGACATTGAGGATGACTTGGACCTTTGAAGTCAGACCATTTTGACTCAGTTTTAAGGCTCTTGAAGTTTGTTCACGTTGGGCGTGATCAACACTCACGTTGTACTCACGTTGCCAATGTGACCTCAGCATGACTTAGGACATTTTGTGAAATCTAGCCTAAAATTGGAACTCCTGAATGCTGAAACTTGAAGTGGACAATAGTGGCCCTATGAAGATAACTTGCACTTTCAGATTGGACCATTTTTTACTTGATCTTGAAGTCGTTGGAGTTGCTCATGCTGAGGGCAAGCTAGCTTGACAAGTCGAGCATGAGTAAGCTAGCTTGACAAGCTAGCGTGTGTAAGCTAGCTTGACAAACTGAGCATGAGTTTCATGCCTTAGTCAAATTTTTGCCTCCCAAAAGCTAAAAAGGCTCTAGGTTTGATGAGTGGCGAGGTACCCCTACACTCCACCATACGAATACGAGCGTGCACGCGCGATCCGGTCGAACTCCGCAGACTAAATGCCTTAACACCACAAGAAACACTTGGGGTTAATCGTTCGTTGTCTTCCCAGGCTTGCTTGTATGTGTCATGGTGTATGGTTAAGCAAGTCTGAGGTATGTGATTTTTTTGGTATTTTCGGCTTATCTTCTATGCTACCAGGAGAAAGGGTTGAGAAAACTAAACTAACTCTAACTAAGATCTAAGTCTAAATTAACTAGCGTCAGCATCCGTTCCCACTTGCCGGACACACCCTGAACTATGCAACTGCAGCTTACCAAACGCTAATCGTTACTGGGATCGCCACACGTAACGCAAGTGCTCGAAGTGGTCGTACTGAGGCACCTATTTAGCCTACGTGTGATAAGCAGCCGATTCCTTAGCCAGCCGTACACACCCGTGGGTGCTCGTAACTAAGTCGTACTTATCACACGATCTAGCCTAGCAATGAGCAGCCGATTCCTCAACTAGCCGTACACATTAGACCCGGGAGTTACCAAGCGCAGAATCCTGGAATACGCTACTGGGTTACCAAGCATCCAATGCTCGTAATTGAGTCGTACTCATGCATTGCGTCAAGCAGCCGATTCCTTGACTAGCCGTACACGTCCGTAGACGCTCGTAATCAAGTCGTACTTGAACGCACTAGGAAAGCAGAAAAGAAAGCAATAAATGAAACCACGTGCTGCAAGGTTTATCCAAACAAGTTCGTCTTTATTGCCGTACACAACTTGGGTTCAGGTTACAAGCTGCTCGAATAAAGAGCCGTTCACTCTAGGACTCCTACTGCGGGCACATGGGGAAAAATTCTAACTCTGGAGTGATCAATCTGCCAGAGCTTCGCTACACTAGCCAGGATTGGGAAATGAAGGGAGTGCCGCCTCTTATTTATAGAAATGGCGGCGCGACGCGATATCGCGTACGCGATATCGCAGGAGAAGACGCGATATCGCGTACGCGATATCGCATGGGACGCGATATCGCGGCCTAGTGCAAGTCGCGTCTCATCATACCCCCATGACTGAATGAAAACTCGTCCTCGAGTTCCTTACAATGATATCAGGTAGGTATGGGATTATTAGGGGAAATGGAACTAATGGGATGACATGTGAACGGTCTTTATTACAAGACTTGACAAAAACTGGTGTTCATGACAACATGGGTGAACACCTTATTACAATGACATCAGGCCACAGTTGGCAGCTGAGAGAAAAGAGGAGAGAGAATAGAAGAGAAGAAGAGAGAAGAGTCTTGTTGCTGCCAACGCCTAGATTGCGCCTTTCGTTGTCCATCTGTAAGCGCATTATCAATTCCACTCCTTGCATGCTGCTTCAGCGCTGCTCCATTCCAAGTGTCTGCTCCAGATCCATTCCGTTGTTGTATGATTGCCATCTGCACACACAACACAATCATATATTAGCAAGGGTAATTGAATCATTAAGTAAAGCATACCTTGCTTCGGTTTAGGTTCCTTGGCTAAGTTGTGGTATGGCTAATATGGATCTGGGAAAATGTAGATGATGACTACCGAAGGTATAGGGGTTAGGAAGAAAAACGAAAAAATCCGGGGCTTAGGATAAAAATCGAAAAATCAGGCCCCGTACCCCCATGACTAATCGCGAACCTCCGGTAGCGTTAGAATGGAGAGAGAAAAGGAATAGGAATGATAGGTAAAAAGGGACAACTATGGCATCGATAAAAAGGATGTCATGATGGAAATGAACAAAAATGTTAATTAATTGCAAAATGTTAAGGAAAAGAAGTTAACTAATGTTCCAAATAGGAATGTCAGTGGGTCCTCCCCAAAGCAGGCTCATGCCCTTAATGCCCTGACAATCCCACATTCAAAGAGTCCGTGGGCTCTGGGAATGTCCTTTGGAACAAGAGTTAAAGTCTTAACCGTAAGAATTTACCAAAAAGAAAACAAAGCATCAACCAAAGTATATACAATGATATAACCGGCAATGAGGTGAATAATGGAAAGAAAGATGGGAAGAAGAGAAGTGGAATGGAATCCCAAGAACAAGGTGGTGTACAGCCCCTTGTGTGTTGCATGATTAATGTGACTTGGCGAATCTCATTCCAACTCTGGCCTCAAACCAACCACTTCCAGTGACTTCGCATCAATGCATTTGGTCAAACCATCCACTTGGATAACAAGGATGCATCTTTGAACAACCACCACCATTCCGACGAAACGAAGGAGAGAATAGGAAACGAGCAGGGCCTTAGTTAGAGGGAACACTTTGGTTCCATAACCAGTTCTTGCAGCCCAAATTTTATTTCGTCTAAGGGGTGTGCTTTGAATCCTCACTTTTGCTTTTTGCTTTTCTCTGTTTTTTTTTCTTTTTCTGTTTTCTCTTTTTCTTTCTTTCTTTCTTTGTTTTGTGTTTTTATGCGTGGGGACCACACCATGCAAAGACTTCTTATTTTTATTGTCTCAGCTTCCGATTATTGGGTAACATCGGAACGACAAGAAAACCCAAGAAGAAAACATCCAAGCACCCAAGTGAATGACCAACACAAAAACATCAAGTTCCCTTGAAGTCACACCCTTTGCAATCCTTGAGTCCTTC
>MNCI01018715.1:357054-372683 GCA_015680685.1 Gnetum montanum
TACTTATCACACGTTCTAGCCTAGCAATGAGCAGCCGATTCCTCAACTAGCCGTACACATCGGACTACTACTGGGATTACCAAGCGCAGAATCTTGGAATACGCTATGGGGTTACCAAGCAGCCAATGCTCGTAATTGAGTCGTACTCATGCGTTGCGTCCAACAGCCGATTCCTTGATTAGCCGTACACGTCCGTAGACGCTCGTAATCAAGTCGTACTTGAACACACTAGGAAAGCAGTAAATGAAAGCAACAATAAATGAAACCATGTGCTGTAAGGTTTATCCAATCAAGTTCATCTTTATTGTCGTACACAACTTGGGTTCAGGTTTACAAGTTGCTCGAATAAAGAGCCGTTCACTCTAGGACTCCTACTACGGGCACATGGGAAAAATTCTAACTCTGGAGTGATCAATCTGCCATAGCTTCGCTACTTCTAGCTAGGATTGGGAAATGAAGGAAGTGCTACCTCTTATTTATAGATATGACTGTGGGATGCAATATCGCGTACGCGATATCGCGACCCAGTGCATGTCGCGTCTCATCAAGGTTGTTCTCGTTTCATGGTGTTAGGTTAAAATTAGTGGTGTTTTAGCACTAAAGCAAAGCCCATTAGGTGGCATGTAGCCCACCTGATGAAAGGCATCCTGCAACTAGCATTTTACAATGTGAAAAACCCAAAGCAGGTTTTCTTTATAGCCAGAAAAATTCCAAAAAAATGAAAAGCAAAGGAAACGAGGCAAAACAAGTCCCTAAGTAGAAATTATCAAAGCTACAATTTCGCAACAAGTCCAACCCTAAAACTGGATCGACCTTCTCATAAGCACTCTGACGAGAGGTCCAACTTTAGGGGTAAGTCATCCTGGTGCCATTGGTGTTGACTCCCTCATAAGCACTCCAACAAGGGATCATTGTATGACGACACACCATCCTAGTGTTGCACCTTGTAGCCGCATACACAGTTTGCATTTCACTCACTATCCCTTCGTCCATTTCCTTAACATGCCTCCTATCATCCTTTATCCTCAAACATACCATTACCCTTAGCACTCTTGAGCATGGCGAAGAAACATCCCATTGGGCATTGACGAGCAATGTTGGTGTCTGGCCTACTATGGTGTTTTGTGTTCTTTGTCAATGTCTCTCAAGCCACTCCTCTAAACGTCAACAAAGAGGGGCCAATCAAACACCACCAAATTTGGAGCTCCCAAATCTCAATTGAAAATTTGGCCAAGTGTCAAAACTTGAAAAATTTTGTCTAAGTATTGAGACTATGCTTCCACTACTAGGACTACTCTCCATAGCATAGCCAACATAATTAGCACTAATAGTCCAAATTTGCAAAATTTTTCTAAGTGTTAACAGTAGCGGCAGATTTTTCTAAGTGTCTTGACTATGCTCTCCCTAATAAGACTATGCTTTAGAGCTTAGTCAGCCTTGGGATGACTAGTTTGCAAATTCCCTTAAGTGCTAGGCTAGAGGTTACTAAGCATGTATGGGATGGACAAAAAAATTTGGTAGATTTTCTAACTTTTGGTGCTATGCTCTAGAGTGTAGCTAGTGTATCCTGCATGCAAGCATCAATTTTGCAAGATTTTTCTAAGTATTTAGACTATGCTCTCCCTACCAGGACTATGCTCTAGAGCATAGTTAGTGTATCCAGCACTAAACTTCAATTTTTTGCCAAATTTACCTAACCCCTCAGGCTATGCTCTAGAGAATAGCTAGCATAGCCATGCAAAACTAGATTTAGAAGCTTCCAAAACTTAGCACCAACTGACATCTCAGCTCCAACATCTCTTCGGCAAGAAGGATTAGTAAGTTTTTATTTTTTTTACATCCCCCATTTACCCCCAAATTGTACGTATGATTAACACCACTCTCGAGAGTGGGCAACGTAGTCCCAAAGTGTAGTCTCCAAACTATCCTATTTTGCATTGTTGTTAGGTACATTGCGGTCTATTTGGCACTTGCAAATGTAGCCTCAACAATGTAGTCATAGTCTAGAGTCTCATAGGCCCATTGGAGCACACTAGCATAACACTACTTTACTTCAGTGGGAGTGTAGCTGGGGTCAACGTAGTCCTAACTATCCCTCTACCACATGGCGCTCAATCTACAATTCACCCTAACCCTAACTCTATAAATACACCTATGCCTCATGTTTTAGGGGTTGGCAATTTCATTCATCGATTGGCATTTTAACATTTTGATTGGCATTTTCAAACACTCAACAAGCAAAGCACCCTTGCACCCGAGCACACTTAGCACCTTAGCAAACATCAAGATCCCAGTGGACATTGTTGGACGTTGCCCAGCACACTGCACATCACTGAAGCTTAGAGGACATCACAACAGCCAACCCAGTAAGCTTAGACTCCACGGTAAACATTAGTTTGCATAGCAAAACACCTTGAGACTATGACTATGCTACCTACTATGCCTATTTGTACACTATGTACGTCCTCAACTTTTCTTTACAGTTGGCTACACCCCTCCCCATTTAGGATGGTGTTGTCTTCTGTTTAGCTTACATTTTGTAATTGTTTCACATTTTCTATGTGTTCATGACATTTTACTCATATTTTCACTATTCACACATTTGTTTGCATGTTTGCACCTCTATTTCATGCTTAAAACTTTGACTACACTCACCCTTGGGAGCATTGCGGACACTACAGACACCTTCTAACACCTTAAAACATGTTCCATCGTATCATCCATAAGTCATAGTTCGATCAACAAGATCATTCTGGGCACCTTGCTTCTATTTTTCCTACAAGCCCTCACTTGGGAGTGGGGTTAAGATTGTCCAACCGTGGACCTCTTGGTGTCTCGTTCCAACCTCCGACATTTTTTATCACTATAGCTAGTCCTCTAGTTCTCCTCACCAATGTGAGAGAGAGGCTAATCACTCTTTTATAGGCCACTACCTACCACATCCACCGTTGGTGGTGCTCACGTCCCACGTAATGCCCATTGGTTATGGTTACCACCTGTTGTTGATTACTGCAATTGTAACTTCCACACCAACGATTACCACCATTCACCCAATGTAATTGCCACCATGTACCACTTCACCCACCACCTTCATAACTCCTACCACTATCACCATATTCTCCACCATGTCCATCGTTGATTACAACCACGTCCCATGTCTATGCATAATGCATGTAACTCCCAGCACCAACACCATCGGTTACACCATCTCTGTGGCCGTTACATAGCCCATGTTCTACACCACTTAGGTGATTACATCCACACCATCATGGCATGGCAGCGTAATCACTACCACAAGCTCACCATTATGAATTGGACCCCAAGACATGCTTGTACAAATTAACTTTCTTTGTACTTAGTGCCAAAGGATTAGACTTGTTGATCATGGCCCCATGCCTAGCATGGGCAATGTTGGCATCAACAATAACATAGTTCTATCACTTAGCATTCATGAAACAAAAAACCTTAAAAATATATTGAAAAAATAAAAAAATTATTTTAAAATAGTCTATCAATTTTCTTCCATTTGGTTTTTTTTCTTCCCTCTTATAAAATAATCCATTTGATTTTATTCTTCTTTTTATTTCTTGAATAATCTACTAGTTTTCTTTCAATTTTATCCTTATTATTCTTTTAATGCTTTGACAATGTACTAGTTTTTACAAGAAGGTTTTACCTAAGTAATAGTCTATAATCTTTCTATTATTAGTTTTCCTTTGTTAACAATTATCTTTTCCAATTTTTTCATGAATTCTATTTAAACATATCAAATAGTGATCTCAATGTCTTTCCTTGAACTTTTTGTAGCATCAATCTCATGATATATTTGATGGCGATCTCAACTTTCAAAAAAAAAATATTTTGTAGCATCAATCTTGTGACATTAATGGTAATCTCCCATTATGATTATGTACATAAGGCAATGTGTTAACACCATGCTAAAGTACTTCACTTATTATAATGTAATTGCAACATATGTCTTAGCTCATAACTTTAACATTGTAATAAGTTAGATATATGCTTTTGTGTGTTGGCCTATAGCCTCGTTATGAGTTCTTGTATCATCATATTATAATGCTAGAAATGCTAAATCTTGTCATAATGTTGGTTTACATTATGAAATAACCTTTTCCATATAATATTTTAGTTAAACTAACTATATATGAATGAAAAGCATGAAACAAAACTAGGACCCATATCAATCATTGTTCCAAAACAAAGAAACATTGAAGATTAGAATTCATGGATTGAATGAGGCACTTGAACTTTCTATTTAAAATTTACCAATTTTTTCATATTACCAATGATGAGTGGCGAGGTACCCCTACACTCAAACATATGAATACAAGCATAGCACGTGCGATCTGGTCAAACTCCGCAGACTAAGTGCCTACACGCCTTATGGAACACTTAGGGTTAATCATTCATTGTCTTCTTAGACTTACTTGTAGTTGTCATGGTTGTATGGTTATGTAAGTTTGAGGTATATGATTTTTATGTCTTTTATGTTTTATCTCCTATGCTGAGAGGTGAAGGGTTGAAGAGACTAATTACTAACTCTAACTAACTGACTAAGTCTGAATTAACCTAGCATTAGCATTCGTTCCCACTTACCGTTCACACCTTGAACCAATGCAACCTTGGTTACCAAATGCTAATCATTGCTGGGATCACCAAGCGTAACGCATGTGCTCGAAGCGGTCGTACTGAGGCACTTAACTAGGAGAGAAGGGTTGAGAAAGATTTAATAACTAATCAAGAAATTAAATGATAAACAGTAAATAACAATAAATAAAATCCTATTAAGCCTATTCCATGCACTGCAAGGTTTATCCAAGAAGTTCATCTTTATTGCCGTACACAAACATGTGTTTAGGTACAATATTTGCTTGAATAAAGATCCATTCACTTTAGGACTCCTACTACGGGCACATGGAAAATATTCTATCTCTGGAGGGATCAAACTGCCAGAGTTTCACTATGGTCTAAGCCTAGGATGAGAAATAAGGGAGAGCCGCCTCTTATTTATAGATATTACAGTGCACCGCAATATCACGTACGTGATATCGCATCCCATCATACCCCCATGACTGAATGAAAACTCATCCTTGAGTTCCTTAAAAAATATTGGGAAGGTATGGAATTATTGACTCAAAATGGAACTAATGGGATGACATGTGAACAGATCATCATTACAAGACACAACAAAATTGGTGTTCATGACAACAAGAGTGAACACCTTATTACATTGACATCAGGCCTTATTTGGCAGCTGAGAAAGAGAGAGAGAAAGAAGTTTTGCTGTTGCCAATGCCAACATTGCACCTTTTGTTGTCCATCCATAAGTGTGTCATTGATCTTGCTCCTTGCATAGCTGCTTCAGCATTGCTCCATTCCAAGTGTTCTCTCCAGATCCAATTTGTTGTTGTATTATTTTCATATTCACACACAACATAGTCTTTATATTAGCAAGGATAAATGAATTTCAATGCAGTGGATACCTTGCTTTGGTGAAAGGTCCATTGGCTAAGTTTTGGTATGGCTGATACGGGTTTGGAGATATAATATTGATGACTACCGAAGCTGTAGGGGTTAGGAGAAAATCAAAAAAATTGGGCCCCGTACCCCCATGACTAATCGCAAACCTCCGGTAGCGATAGAATGGAGAAAGAAAAAGAACAAGAAATATGGAGAAAAAGAGACAACTGTAATGTCAGTGAAGTGGATGTTAAGATGGAAATGAACAAAATAGAATTAATTGCAAAATGTTAAGGAAAAGAATTTAACTGGTGCACCAAATAGGAATGTTAGTGGGTCCTCCCCAAAGCAGGCTCATGCCCTTAATGCCTTGACAAACCCACATTCAAAGAGTCCGTAGACTCTCAGAATGTCATTTAGAACAAGAGTTAAAGTCTTAACCACAAGAATTTACCAAAAAGAAAACAATGCGTCAACTAAAATATACACTAATGATACAACCGGTAATGAGGTGAACAATGGAGAGGAGGGTGGAGAGAAGAAAATGGAATGAAATCTCAAGAACAAGGTGGTGTACAGCCCCTTGTGAAGTTCATGATTAATGTGACTTAGTAAATCCCATTTCAACCCTGGCCACAAACAAACCACATCCAGTGACTTTGCATCAATGCACTCGACTAATCCATCCTCTTGAAGTAACAAGAATGCCTTCACCCAAGAGCCATCATCATTCTGACGAAAAAAATGAGGAGAGAATGGGAAGTGAGAAGAGCCTTAGTTAGAGGGAACATTTTTATTTTTGAGTTCCATAACCAATGCTTGTAGGCCAAGGGATTATTCTTTCTAAGGGGTGTGCTTTGAATTCTCACTTTTATTTTATTTTATTTTGTTTTATGTGTTTATATGTGAGAACCACACCATGCAAAGACTTTTTTATTTTTATTGCTCAGCTTCCCGATAATTTGGTAATGTCAAAACGGAAAGAAAACTCAAGAAGAAAACATCCAAGCACCCAAGAGAATGGCTAACACAAATGCATCAAGTTCCCTTGAAGTCACACTTGTTTCAATCCTTGAGTCCTTCCTTAGTTTGAGAAATACCCAGTCACCGTTTTGTTATAGTTCTTATTTAGAAAGGAACTGTACATTTCCAAGCCAAGAGAGATAATAGAACTTGTGGATGAATGGATGAAGTGGACTCATTGCCTACCATATCAAAAGAACATACCTTAGTATCAACATCATAACTTAAAGGTAAAAACCAAACATTAGTAATCACTAGGAAAATAGTTCATACCATCATGAAGAACACTTATTGAATGACAAACTTACAAGGTGGGTAACACACGCACACACAAAATGAAAAAGTATAACAATGTTGTAAAACAAAAATAAGAAAAGTTAAAGAAATTTGTAAAACAAAAATATGTAAAACCAAAACTAGTAAAAAAAATGTGTAAAACAAAAATGTGTAAAACAAAAATGTGTAAAAAAAAAACGTGTGAAACAAAAACTTGTAAAACAAAAATGTGTAAAACAAAAACATGTAAGAAAATGTGCAAAACAAAAATGTGTAAAACAAAACTGTGTAAAATAAAAACATGTAAAACAAAAATGTGTAAAACAAAAATTAAAAAGAACTGAGGGCCTCCAATGATTAGCATAGGTGGCCATCTCCCCCATGACTGAATTGCAAGGGAGAGATCCAAAATAATGAACATCTATTTAAATTTCATAAAAGTGCCTAATGTTCTAAGGTTAAGGGGTGGAAGTTGGCGACACTCATATTCCAAGGTATCTATGCCTTCGTTGTTGGCATGGGTTGTTCCCCCAATTTGTTCCTTGTATGTTGATGGGTTTCTCTTTCTAGTAGTTATCAACCACAGGGTGTCTACTACTTGTGTGGTTACTACATACAAGCATCTTTGTTGCAGAGTTTCAAGGGCACACCTGTTACATGGAGAAGATGCCAAGCATTCCTCCATGTCATCACCTGATGAATCACTATATGTGATGCATGGAACTTTCTTCTTCTTGATCTTTCCATAAATATTTACCTTAGATATCTTCAAGGAAAGATCGTGGATCCCTAGGTATGCATCTATTGTACTTAGCCATGGCCTTCCCATTATAATTGGGAAGTCCCCTTCGTTGTTGTTAACTCCTATCACCAGGAAGTTAGCTGGGTATGACCAACCACACATAGTGGTAACGATGTCCTCCACCAATCCCAGGGGAATGATGATGGACTAGTTAGCTAGCTCAAGTTGGATATTGCTCTTCTTGAGTTGGGGCAGGTTCTAGGCTTTATACATTTCTCATGATATTAAATTGACTTTGGAACTTGAGTCAAGAAGAGCCTTATGTGGTTCATTCTTGGTGACTTGTAGATAAATTAGGGGACTCCTAGGATTAGATAGTTTCTTGGGAAAATTGCCTACCTTGATCTAGTTAGTTACGGTATGCGTTAACATAACCATATGCGTGCGGCTCTATTGTTGGATGGAAGGGAGCTCCAAAGTTTTATTTGTTGGAGGAGCATGCACAGACTCAACCACTTGTTGTTGTGAGAGCTTTTCTGGGCTTTTGGTTTTGAAGAAAGGTCTTCTCTTTTTATAGTTGTTAGAACCAGTAGCGAGTTGAATGTTTATAGCTCTCGTAGCATTTCATTGTTGCGGTTGAGTGGGGAGTTCCCCTTGCATTGTTGGAGCAGGAGGTATGGGAACTACCGGTGGGAGAGAAGCGAATGGATTTGGAGGATGGTACATGTGTGGAGTGTCTCCCAGAGGAGAAGGAGTCCTTCTAAAGTACTCCCAAACTTGGTAGTGATGTTGGGGAGTTGTGTGACCCATGGAGTCACTTGGAGAAATCAATTGTTGCACATAATAACCATAAGGATCAGGTTTCTGATAAGGGCATTAATGTTTAGGCAATGGCATCCCCCATGACTGTGGGTATTGCCACTGCTGATGTTGTCCGATGGGTTATGGTGAAGTTCCACTTGGATAGTACGTTAATGGTTGGTAAAACTGTCTTGGGTTACCTTGAGGATAAGGTAACCTTTGGGGTGCTTGCCATTGGTTACGTCTCGGGTTGAGTGCATACACCCCAGACTCTTGTAGATGTGAGATGATTGGACAACATCCCTTAGGATGGTCATATTGGCAAATCTCACATCCACTGTCATTGTCTGTGTCTGAATCTACAACCTCATCAGAGATAGTTATTTTCCCCTTACCCTTGTCATGTGCAAGGCCTGAATCTCTTCGCTTTGTCTTTTTCTTGTCACTACTTCATTCCTCCTTAGACTCCTCTATGATTTTCAGGATAGATTCAATTCTACTATCCAAGGACTCCTATATCTGATCTACCTTAGTCACTACTTCTATTATTAACTTTTGGATCGGCAAGGTTTTTCTATTCACCAACTTTTCAAGTGGTGACTCATCCTCTTCCTCACAAAATCTCACTCCCTTCTTTCGAAGATAGGGATCATGATTATATTCTTCTATGCTCTCTCTTTTTCATAGCTCCCCTTCTTCTTTGGCTACTTGTTCCAACAAGCGATGAATTTCATGGGATCTAAGTTTTGATAGTCTCCCTTAGGCATAAGTCCCAAGGGTTCTCCTAGTTTCATACTTTAGCCCATCTACGATGTGGCAGAGTTGATCCTACTGTGCGTAACCATGACCTGGGAAACGATGTAACAATGCATAGTAGCGGCCCATGGCAGCATCCAAGGGTTCATGATTACCTTGGTTCCATCCTTGGATCTGCTTATGTAAGTTAGAAACTTTGGAGTATGTTTGATATTTATCGTTAAAGAGTTCTAACATCGTACTCCACCTCCTAATGGTTTACAGCTCTAAAGACAGGTACCAACTCTCTGCTTCCTTAATGAGTGTCCTAGGAAACAACTTGAGTTTCTGCCACTCATTCTCTATGTTTTGCAAGGCACAGGCATCATGGAATGCCTATAAATGATTTTGTGAATCCACGTTGTATCCCCCTTCAAATCATGGGATGTTATTCATATCTAAGTGCTTGATCTGACTATCTCTTTGATGCCTTGTTGGTATTCTTACAGCCTCTGTTATATTTAGCATACTTTGGGTGGCAAGTAGGGGTTCATCATGATCATCTATTTCATGATGTCTATGATGTCTATGTTGTTCCCTAATTTTCCTTTGTTCATGCCCTTTTCGTCTCTCTTGACTCTCTCATCGAGGTCTCTCATTTTGCCTACCTCTAACCTCACCGTTATGCTCTTGATGGTTGCACCGTGATGTGGAAGGAGAGGGTGAATGATGTGAAGAAGGGGAAGAAGAAGGAGAACCATTGCCATGATGATGTTTCTTACCTTCTCTTCTATGGCTTTAGCCCTAATCATGATGATGATCCAAGTGCCCATCCTTGTCATGTGTTGTTGTTCCCTCAATGAACAGTTGGCGTTCACGGGGATCAGAACCAGGGTTGTGTATCATGGAGCGTAGGTTTTGATACCACACCTCCTCACTATCGTTAGGAGGGGGAACATCATTCGATAGAGAACCCGTTATAAGTGGTTCACCATCTCTAATTTCACTTAGGACATGTGGGACCCATTTTTCCTTCAACAATGTATGGTGGCTCTCCTGTCTTGATTCCCTTATACGTTGTGCAGATTTGGGATGGTAATCCCTTGTGTCAAAGTCACCTATAACGTATTTAGCATAGAGCTGAGTCATGCCGATCTGTGCCAGAGCACGGAGGAGCATGTTTGGGACTGACTGATCTAGAGGTAACACTATGTTACCTTGAAAGTTTCTCCAGCGCATTTGTTCATCCTGATGGAGGATAAAAGTAAAATTAGGTATGTACGCATCGGGATGAGTATATATGACCCTATATTGTTGAGGAATTGGCTGATTTTGGTTATGTGTTTTAAATTACCGACTGTTTCAAGTATGATCCCTAGGTGGTATAATGCTCTTGTGAGAAGAAGAAGAAGACATGGTGTCTTATCGGTGTGCTAATTAACCATTATAATTTTTCTTATTTGATTAACCCTAAGGTTCGTTTAAGCTCCCAACGATGTGAGTGATTTCTTATGTTCTACTTAGCGCACAAACACTTAGTCCCCAACAACGGTGCCAATGATGAGTGGCGAGGTAACCCTACACTCAACCATATGAATACAAGCATAGCACGTGCGATCTAGTCAAACTCCGCAGACTAAGTGCCTACATGCCTTATGGAACACTTAGGGTTAATCATTCATTGTCTTCTTAGACTTACTTGTAGTTGTCATGGTTGTATGGTTAAGTAAGTTTGAGGTATATGATTTTTATGTCTTTTATGTCTTATCTCCTATGTTGAGAGGTGAAGGGTTGAAGAGACTAATTACTAACTCTAACTAACTGACTAAGTCTGAATTAACCTAGCATTAGCATCCGTTCCCACTTACCGTTCACACCTTGAACCAATGCAACCTTGGTTACCAAATGCTAATCGTTGCTGGGATCACCAAGCGTAACGCACATGCTCGAAGCGGTCATACTGAGGCACTTAACTAGGAGAGAAGGGTTGAGAAAGATTTAATAACTAATAAAGTAATTAAATGATAAACAATAAACAAAATCCTATTAAGCCTATTCCATGTGCTGCAAGGTTTATCCAAGAAGTTCGTCTTTATTGCCATACAAAAACATGTGTTCAGGTACAAAATTTGCTTGAATAAAGATTTGTTTACTTTAGGAATCCTACTGTGGGCACATGGAAATTCTATCTCTGGAGGGATCAAACTGCCAGAGTTTCACTACGGTCTAAGCCTAAGATGAGAAACAAGGGAGAGCCACCTCTTATTTATAGATATGACGGCACATCGTGATATCGCGTGGGATGCGATATCACGATGGACGTGATATTGTGTACATGATATCGTAGCCCATGTGATATTGTGTCCCATCAACCAACATGATTCCAATACATTGCATCTGTAAGATTATATATGTGAAGAAAACTACTAGAAATAGAACTATAGATACATTTTTTAAGAACTACATCTTAGGTATGATTTACATTAAAAGTTTCAATGCATCATCTAACTATACCTGAGAAAGGTTAATTTTCCATACTTCCATACTTAGGTTCACTATTTTATTTTCTTGTCTTTTAATGATTTTTCTTATTCTTAGGTCTACTTTCTTCATGCCATTACTAGGATAGGTAATGATTACTATTCAAAAAAAGTTAAAGAAATTGAACTTACCTTTTGAAAAAGTCAAAAAAGATAAACTTTCTAGCCTAGGAAAGGTGTTCTTCACCTTGAAACCCTTAGATTATGGTATTCTTCTCTTCCATGTGTTAGAAAAGCAATTTCTCATATTCTCATTTTCTACCATGATGTAGCTCTTCATCTTCTTCATGCAATAGAGGATGTTCATGCTCATGTCTCATATGAGATGGACCTATATTAGAAGTCAACTGAGAATTAAATTTTTCTATCTTATCCACAACCATTTTTAAAGATATTTTTCATGTCCTTCATATCTCTATTGAAAGATTTCCTAATTTTCTTCTTGGGAGTCATGTTCCTAATTAAAATAAGATTATAATTCAACACCCAACTACAAATAAGAACAACCACACTAATTATGCACATAAAAGATACAATGAGGTGTTGATTTTGGGCAATAACAAGACTATAAGGTTTTCTCAATTTTAGATAATTTCTAAGCATATAAGAGAGTTCACTCATTTAGGCACAAGGACTTAGCCTAAGAATGAATTCAAGTCCAACAACATTAAGTATTCCAACTAGAATCTCTAACAGCAAGTAGATCTTGAGGGATGGCTTGCCATTCTTGCAAATGCCAGCCAAACACAATCTAACCCAATTCAAGACCCTGATTCTAAATGCAAGTCAAATTGGTACAAAATGAGCAACAAGTAACTTATATATTAATTTGTGATGAGACGCGACTTGCAATAGGAGGCGGCACTCCCTTCATTTCCCAATCCTGGCTAGTGTAGCGCAGGGCTGGCAGATTGATCACTCCAGAGTTAGAATTTTTCCCCATGTGCTCGCAGTAGGAGTCCTAGAGTGAACGGCTCTTTATTCGAGCAGCTTGTAACCTGAACCCAAGTTGTGTACGGCAATAAAGATGAACTTGATTGGATAAACCTTGCAGCACGTGGTTTCATTTATTACTTTCATTTACTGCTTTCCTAGTGTGTTCAAGTACGACTTGATTACGAGCGTCTACGGATGTGTACGGCTAGTCAAGGAATCGGCTGCTTGACGCAATGCATGAGTACGACTCAATTAGGAGCATCGGCTGTTTGGTAACCCAGTAGCATATTCCAGGATTCTGCGCTTGGTAATCCCAGTGGTAGTCCAATGTGTACGGCTAGTTGAGGAATCATCTGCTCATTGGTAGGCTAGAACGTGTGATAAGTACGAATTAGTTACGAGCACCCACGGGTGTGTACGGCTGGCTAAGGAATCGGCTGCTTATCACACGTAGGCTAAATAGGTGCCTCAGTACGACCACTTCGAGCACTTGCGTTACGTGTGGCGATCCCAGTAACGATTAGCGTTTGGTAAGCTGCAGTTGCATAGTTCAGGGTGTGTCCGGTAAGTGGGAACGGATGCTGACGCTAGTTAATTTAGACTTAGACCTTAGTTAGAGTTAGCTTAGTTTCTCAACCCTTTCTCCTGGTAGCATAGAAGATAAGCCGAAAATACCAAAAAAATCACATACCTCAGACTTGCTTAACCATACACCGTGACACATACAAGCAAGCCTGGGAAGACAACGAACGATTAACCCCAAGTGTTTCTTGTGGCGTTAAGGCATTTAGTCTGCGGAGTTCGACCGGATCGCGCGTGTACGCTCGTATTCGTATGGTGGAGTGTAGGGGTACCTCGCCACTCATCATTGGCGCCGTTGCCGGGGACTAAGTGTTTTTTCGCCAATTTAACATAAGGGATATCACTCACATCGTTGTGAGCTTAAAACGAACCTTAGGGTTAATCAGTTAATCAAGAACAATAAATAACGGTGAAATTAGCACACCATTCAAAATGGCTTCTTCTCACGAAATCAACTCACCTAAGGACAATACAGGAGAAAGTCAGGATCATACGCATAACCGCAATCAACCATGTCCACAACAGTCTAAGGTCACATATACTCATCCCGATGAGTATGTGCCAGATTTTACCTTTGTTTTCCATCAAGATGAGCAACTGCGGTGGAGAGACATGCAAGGTAACATCGTGTTACCCCCAGATCGCTCTGCTCCCAATATGCTTTCCCGTGCCTTGATACGGATTGGCATGCATGAGCTGCTTGCTGAATACGTTTTGGATGATCATGACACAAGGGATTATCATCCCACAAACGCCCAACGTATTCGGGATGCAAGGCAGGAGAGCCAACATTCACTATTGAAGGGCAAGGTTCCCCACGTCATTAGTGAAATAGGAGAAGAGGAACCCCTCACGATGGGTTTCTTAGAAAATGATGTTCCTCCTCCTCACTCTAGTGAAGAGGTTAGGCATCAGGGCCTTAGATCAACGATACATATTCCAGGCTCTGATCCCCGTGAGCACCAGCTGTTCACGGCAGGAACAATCACTCGCACTAATGACGGACTCGTTGATCGTCACAACGATCGGGGCCGAAGCAGCCGAAGAGAAGGCAAGAAACATCACCATGGTGATGGATCCCCTTCTTCTTCCCCTTCATCACATCATTCACCCTCTCCTTCCACATCTGGGCGCAGCCACCATGAGCATAACGCGGAAAGTAAAGGTAGAAGAGATGAAATGCCTCGACAAGAAGGTCGAGAGGAGTTAGGACAAGGACAAGGACGTAGGGAGAATAGGGAACCACAACGTAGACATCACAGACGTCATGAAAGAGATGATCATGACGAACCCCTATTCGCAACCCGAAGTATGCTTGACATTAGAGAGGCAGTTAGGATTCCCACAAGGCATTTGAAAGACAGTAGGATCAAGCGTTTGGATATAAATAATATCCCACGTTTTGAAGGGGGATACAACGCTGATCCTCAACATCATTTACAGGCATTCCACGACGCCTGTGCCTTGCAGAACATAGACAATGAGTGGCAGAAACTCAAGTTGTTCCCAAGGACACTCACTAAAGAAGCAGAAAGCTGGTACCGGTCCTTAGAACCGGAAACCATCAGGAGGTGGAGTACGATGCTTGAATTGTTCAACAACAAATATCAAACGTACTCCAGAGTGTCCAACTTGCGTAAGCAGATCCAAGGCTGGAAACAAGGAGCTTATGAATCCTTGGATGCTGCCATGGCCCGTTATTACACATTGCTACATCGTTGCCCGGGCCATGGGTACGCTAAACGGGATCAACTTCGCCACCTCGTGGATGGGCTACGAAATGAAACGAGAAGAACTCTTGGGACTTACGCCCAAGGGAGACTCTCTCAACTAAGAGCCCATGAAGTTGAAGTATTGTTGGAACAAGTAGCACAAGAAGAGGGTGAGCTACGGAAAAGAGAAAGTGCGGAGGAATACAACCGCGATCCCTCCCTTCGCAAGAAGGGAGTGAAATTCTGTGATGAGGAGGATGAGTCACCACTCGAAGAGTTGGTGAACAGGAAAACCACGCCGATCCAAAAGTTAACAACGGAGGTATCGGCCAAGGTAGACCAAATGTGGGATTCCTTAGACTCACGAATAGAAACAATCCTGAAAATTGTAAAAGAGTCTAAGGTAGAACAAGGTAGTGATAAAGGCAAAACCAAGCGGAGAAACTTAAGCCCTGCACATAACAAGGGTAAGGGGAAAATTCTTATCTCCGATGAGGCTATAAATTCTGATTCAGACAATGATAGTGGATGTGAGGTCTGCTACTATGACCATCCTAAGGGATGTTGTCCAATTATCTTACATCTACAGGAGTCTGGGGTGTATGCACTAAATCCAAAGCTTAATCAACGGCAAACACCCCGAGGTTATCTTATCTGCAGTTCCACCAACCCTTGACGTATTATCCAAGTGGAACGCCTCTACAGCCCATTGGACAGCACCAGCAGTGGCAATACCCACAATCGTGGGGGATGCCACCACTAGCACATCAGTACCCTTACCAGCAGCCTGATCCTCATGGTTAT
>MNCI01018720.1:0-10542 GCA_015680685.1 Gnetum montanum
CCAATAAAGTTTTTCAGTACATCATGCATCAGCCTATGAATGTAGTAGGTGCATTTATAAGCATAAATGGAATCACCAACCACTCAAACAATCTATTGAGTGTTTTGAAGCTATCTTTAATTGATCACCAAGCTTGATTCAAATTCGATGGTAATCACTCTTCAAATCAATTTTGCTAAAAACCTTCACATTGATAATGACATAAACGATATCATCCATCCTTAGAGTAGGAACATCTACTTCATTGTTATCTTATTCACTAATATGAAATGAATGCACATCCTCCATTCATCATTATCCTTATTTGGCACAAGCATTGTTAGAACTACACAAGGTAAAATGGATTTTCTCATGAAGCCATTTGCAAGTAATTCCTCTACTTGTCTTTGTAATTTTACCTACTAATTTCATGTCATTTGGCATGATCTATCTTTAGAATGATATCACTAGGGATGAAATCAATTAGAATTATATATTTTCTCATTGGTGACAATCCATCCGATTTCTCCATGAACATGGGAAATTACTTCTTCAAGCCAAGCACACATGTTGGAAGTTCTATCTATACATCATCATGGTTAGAAGTGACTATTGATACAACAAAAAAATCAAAACTAATTTCATCATGTTTCTTGATATATTTCCTTTCTCTAATAAGGATTAGGAAAGCATTAAGTGAGCTTTGTTGCCTCGCTTGTTTAGCTGTCATAGGAATCAACTCATGGATTCCATTATATCTAGCTACATTCCATACATTTCTTGCTTCATCAAGTTGATCATCATTGTCAAAATTCCAAGGTCTACCATGAATTAAATCAATAAAATCAATTAGAAGCACATCACATTTTACAACATCATGAAAACTTCCAATCTTAAATTTGAAAACACATTACTCTCTTACCTCTTGAGGGTAATCCCTAGATAACTAATGTACCTTGTAGGGTCTTAGATGAGTTTTAGTTACAAAACCTAATATAGCAACTATCCTAGATGAAATAATATTTTTTGGGCTTCCCCATTAACTAAAATATGAATCCATTTCCATCTAGCCCCAATGTAAAATAACAATTTTCTAGTAGGATGGTCTTCTCTATTTATATCCCCCGCAAATCCATAAAAATTAAATTTCCTCAATCTTGGGAGCATTAGGATTATCTCTTTGAAGATCTTAACTAGATGTCTCCTCCACCTTCATGATTTACACATCTCTACCCTTGGTGATGTAGAAACACCTCTTTCAATTCTCTTGTTCTAACCCTGTGTGTATGTTTTACAAGGTTTAGGCTTTGTGAAAACATCTTAGAGTTTAAGGATATACCTTGTCTAGGATATGACACTTTACAAGAGATGTTTAGGACACACATCTCTATCTAGAATTGAATATTCATAGAAGACCTCTTAGAATTATTTGAAATATCTCTCTAGAGTAGAGACATCTTAGAGAAAATATCTTCCAAACTATAGGAGATGACTCAGGTAAAGACCTCTCATCCAGAAGAAGATGTCTCACCCATGTAGGAGACATCTTCTACAATGAACAGACATATCTTTTTAATGTTTTAATTTGGTAGGGGATGACTCAAGAAGGCTAGAGATAACTCGTATGATTGGGGAGACTTCTATAATTGCATATTCTAATTCAAAAAATAGTTAGAAGAAGGTGGAAAAAGATGGAAATAGTGAGGGAACTCTGATTTAAGCTTAAGAAAGATTCCTTAGTACTCTGTCTTATTTTTCTAATAAAAGTAATTTGTGTTTCATGCTTATGAGATGTAGATAGAGAGAATAGAGGAGATTTCATGTAATTTCTTATGTTAAGCTTGGGCAAGAGAGATAGAGAGAGCACATTATCTGAGTGCATAGGTATTGTAGCTCAAAGGTCAATTATGATATGTGTTGGTTAGTGTATTCTAGTCTTTATTGTGAGTTGAGATGTCAAATCTTGGGTTATGGAAGAGACTCTTTATCGGTTGCATCTTGCATTAAGAACAACCAATGTGTGGTTATAGAGCCTCATGCTCTACAACATTATCTGAGTGTTTGGGAGGTTTTAGATGTTTTATGGGTTTTGGAACCCTATTGTAATCTTCTTAGAGTAAATTATAGATAGCTAGTTTTCTCATTTTCTAGAAAATTAATTATCTTTTATAGTATATGGATTTGGTTTTAAAAGGTAATTTAAGATTGTAATGAACCCACTCCAACTAAAAGTTTGTATCAAAGCTTTGTGTTAATTTTTGCTTAGTTTTGGTTGAGAATTTTGTTAATTTTAGATGATGAATAAGAAGAAATAAGCACAAGCTCTAAATAGAGATATGGATAGCATGAATTCTATCTTCCAAATCATGATTGCTTGGTTGGATAAAATTAGTACAAAGGTAGACATAAATGCTAGTCCTAGCCATATCCAGACACATAGAGATGATCAACATGTGTGTTTAGATAAAGAAGTTTTACAGCATAATGTAGATGGAGTGGATGATGTGAAAGGATAATCTAGCTATGGCTGTGTAGGAACCCATTAGCTAAGGATTCCAATGGAAAAGAATCCTATTCCTCATATGCGAATTTTGAAGGCTAAAATGGTAGTAACTACTTCTTCTTTGAGCAAGCTTGATTATGAAGATGAGACAAGGCTTACTAGAGCATTCAAGTTGGCTAAAAGTGCTTGATAAGCACTTGGAATTGGAAGAAGTACAAAATAAATTAAGGGTACCTATTGATGAATATAAATTAGAAGGTATGGCTTCTACTTAGTGTGAAAAGAAATTCCAAGTTTATGAAAGAAAAAATGGTCAACCCAACAGAGATTGGAATTTGATGAGATACAAGTTGAGAAGAAAAATTAAATGGTCTCATTAGAGACAAGAGATCATTGTGAATTTGAAATTGCTAAGGCAAGGTGATAAGGATGTCAAATAATTTTATATCAAATTTTGTTATCTATTCCATCAAGATAAAGTAAACTAGGAGGAGTATGACCAGGCTTCAATTCTTTTAGGAAGTCTCAAATGACATATTAGTAGAAGTTTTCTTTTTATGAGCCACAAACTCTTGACAAGGCTTATGACTTGATAATCAAGACTGAAAAGAAATTAAGTGGATTTAGAAATAAGAGCAAATAAACTTACAAGGTGAAGGATTGGGTATTCAAATATAAGAAGGGATCCAAGNTACAAGGTGAAGGATTGGGTATTCAAATATAAGAAGGGATCCAAGTCCAAATCTAAAATAAAAGCTGAAAACCATAACAAGCAGATTAAAAGAGGTGGTGAGAAGGGCAAAGCCACAAAGGACCAAGGTAAGGGAGACAAGGGTTAAGGAGACATGTCATCCAAGGTTCAATGCTTTAAATGTGAAGAATGGGGACATAAGCAAGGGGAATGTCTACTTCACAAGGTAGCCAAGGACAAAGATGTGCAAACCATGAAGGTGGACGAGACATCAAGCTAAGCTCTTTAGAGAGGTAACTCTAATGCTCTCAAGATTTAGGAAGTTATAAAATAAATTATTACTTTAAGTTGAGACTAGATGATTACTTAGTGGGGAATGGATTCATATTTTGATTAAGGAGGGACTCCAAGAAAATGTTATTTCTTTTAGAATAGTTAATATATTCGGTTTGGTAACTAATCCTCATCTTGGACCTTATAAAGTGCATTGGTTGTCTAGAGATTTTTCCCAAGAGGTGAGAAAACAATGTTCTTTAAAATTTAAAATTGAAGGTTTCCGTGATGTTGTGAAGTGTGATGTACTTTCAATAGATTATGCTGATGTAATTCTTGGTAAACCTTGGAATTTTAACAATGATGCTTAGTTTGATGGAGAAAGAAATGTATGGAATGTAGGTATATATAATGGAATCCATGAGTTGATTCCCATGATAGCTAAATAAGTGAGGCAACAAAGTTCAATTAATGCTTCCTTAATCCTTCTAAGAGAGAGGGAATATATTAATGAACATGACGAAACAAGTTTTGGATTTGTTATTGTATCAATAGTTACTACTAACTATGATGATTTGCATGTTGAACTTTGATGAGCTGTGATATTGCATCGTCCCCTGCGATATCGCATATGTGATATCGCAGCCTGTCGTCAGTTTTATAAATAAGAGGCAGCCTTCCCTTGTTTCTCCTTCTAGATCTAGACCCTTAGCCAAACTCTAGCAGTTTTATCATTCTAGAGATAGAATAATTTCCATGTGCCCGCAGTAGGAGTCTCAAAGTGAACAAATCTTTATTTGAGCAATTTGTACCTAAGCAAACATTGTGTTCAGCAATAAAGATGAGATTTTTGATAAACGTTGCAGCATATGGACTAAGATAAATAGGATTTAATTACTATTCAATGTTTAAATGATTTCTTAGACACTTAATCTCTCTCAATCCTTAACTCTCATAGTTAAGTGCATTCAGTACAACCGCTTTGAGCATGTGCACTATGCTTGGTAACCTAGTGACGAATAGCGTTTGGTAATCCCAGTAGCATTGCACTAGTTCAAGGTGTTTACGACAAGTGGGAATAGATACTGATGCTAGGACGATTAGAGCTTAGTTAGTGAAAGTTAGTTACTTAGTCACTTCACCCTTTCTCCTCTTAGCATAGGTGATAAAAAGATAAAAGACATAAAAATCACATGCCTCAAGCTTACTTAACCGTACAACCATGAAAAATACAAGTAAGATTGGGAAGACAATGATTGATTAACCTTAAGTGTTCCATAAGGCACGTAAGCACTTAGTCCTTGGAGTTCGACCGGATCAGATGTGTAATGCTTGTATTCGTATGGTTGAGTGTAGGGGTACCTCGCCACTCATCATTGGCATTGTTGCTGGGGACTTAGTTGTTTGTGTGCTATATAGAACATAGGAAATCATCCACATCATTGGTAATCTTAAACGAACCCTTAGGGTTAATCAGAAGAAAAATTAAACAACGGTATATAGCACACCAATTAAGACAACAATGTCTTCTTCTTCTTCTCACAAAAGCACTTCACAGCCTAGGGACCACACAAGAGACAGTTGGCGGCAACATACATAACCAAAATCCGCCAGTTCCTCAACAATTCCAAGTGGTATATATTCATCATGATGAATATGTACTTGACTTTACTTTTATCATCCATCAAGATGAACAACTGCGTTGGAGAGATTTGGAGGGTAACATAGTATTGCCCCCAGATCGAGTAGTTCCCAACATGCTCCTCCGTGCTCTTGCACGAATAGGCATGTTACAATTATACATGGAGTACGTTGCGTGCAACTATGAAACAAGGGAGTACCATCCCACAGAAGCGCAATGTCAAAGGGACTTACGGTAGGAGAGCTACCATACATCGTTGAAGGGTAAAGGACCCCACAATGTCCCGCACGTTCTAAGTGAAATTGGAGATGGTGAACCAGTTATAATAGGTTGCCCATCAAATGATGTTCCCCCTTCTAATGATGGTGAGGAGGTGGGGTATCAGAACTTACACTCCACAATTCATAACCCTGGTTATGATCCCCATGAACACCAAGTGTTCAATGAGGGAACACAAACACATGACAAGGATGGGCAATTTGATCGTCATCACGATCAGGGCCATAACCACTGAAGAGAAGGTAAGAAACATCATCATGGTGATGGTTTCCCTTCTTCTTCAACTTCATCACCTCATTCACCCTCTCCGTCCACATTAGGACGCAGTCACAAAGAACCCAACCATGAGGATAAGGGTAAGCATGGTGAGAAACCTTGACGAGAGAGTTGAGAGTGAGGACGAGGGCATTCGAGAGAATCATGGCATAGAAGGGAAAGTAGGGAACCACGTAGACATCACAGATGCCATGAGAGGAATGACAACGAAGAACCCCTCCTTGCAACCCGAAGTATGTTAGACTTTATAGATGCCGTTAGAATACATACAAGGCACTAGGGAGATACCAGAATCAAGAGACTAGACATGAATAATATCCCATGATTTGAGGGGGGATATAATGCTGATCCGCAAAACCACATACAGGAATTCCATGATGCTTGTGCCTTGTAGAATATTGAAAAAGAGTGGCAGAAGTTAAAGTTTTTCTTAAGGATACTCATAAAAGAAGCGGAGAGCTGGTACCAGTCCTTAGAACCAGAATCCATTCGAAGGTGGAGTATGATGGTAGAACTGTTTAATGATAAGTATCAAACGTACTCCAGAGTGTCCAATTTGTGGAAACAGATCCAAGGATGGAAGCAAGGCAATCATGAACCCTTGGATGCTACCATGGGCTGATATTATGCATTGCTACATCATTGCCCAGGCCATGGTTACGCACAACAGGACCAACTCTGCCATCTCGTAGATGGGCTTAGGCACAAAAATAGGAGAACGCTTGGAACATATGCCCAAGGGAGATTATCAGAGCTTAGGTCCCATGAGGTGCATAAATTGTTGGAGCAAGTAGCTAAGGAAGAAGGAGAGCAACATAAGAGAGAAAGCATGGAAGAGTACAACTACGATCCTTCCCTCTAAAAAGGGGAGTAAGATTCTATGAGGAGGAGGATGAGTCACTACTCGAAGAGTTGGTGAATAGGAAAACCTTGCCACTTTAAAAATTAACAACAGAAGTGTCGGCTAAGGTAGATCAAATGTAGGACTCCTTAGATAGTAGATTCGAAACCATCCTTAAAATCATAGAGGAGTCTAAGGAGCGAAGTAGTGATTATGATAAGAAAAAGAGGAGAGACTTAGGACCATGCACATAACAAAGGTAAGGGTAAAATGACTATCACTGAAGAGGTTGTGGATTCCAATATAGACGATGATGGTGGATGTGATATATGTCAGTATGACCATCCCAAGGGATGTTGCCCAACAAGCCCACATCTACAAGAGTCTGGGGTGTATGCACTCAATCCAAGACTTAACAAATGGCAAGCACCCCGAAGGTTACCTTATCCCCAAGGTAACCCAAGATAGTTCCACCAACCCTTAATGTATTATCCAAGTGGAACTTTGCCAAAACCTATCAAGCAACACTAGTAGTGGAAATACCCATAGTCATGGAGGATGCCACTGCTTAAGCAAAAGTACTCTTACCGAAAATTAGATCCATATGGCTATTACGTGCAATAGCCAGTTTCTCCAAGTGACTCTGTCGGTCATGTAACCCCACAATGTCACTAACAAGCTCAGGAGTATTATAGGACTCCTTCTCCTACAGGAGACACACCACATGCATACCATCCTCGAAACCCATCCGTGACTCTCACACCGATAGCTCCACCACCAACCGCTCCAGCAATGCAAGGGGTACGCCCCACTCAACTACAGCAACCCAATGTCACAAAAGCTGTGAATCCTTCAACTACAGTTGGTTCTAAAAACCCTATGCAAAAAAGACCATTCTTCAGAACCAACAATCCAACCAAGCCCTCACCATCACAAGCGGTTGAACATTTGAACGCTTGCTTATCAAGTAAGGCTTCAGGGCCTCCTTCAATCCCAAAATCGAGCTTAACGCACACTGTTATGTTAACACATACCGTTACTAACTAGATAAAGGTGGGCCATCTTCCCAGGAAATTTTTTGACCCTAGAAGTTCCTTAATCTACCTCCAAGTTGCTGGGAATGAACCTCGTAAAGCTCTTCTAGACTCAGGTTCTGGAGTTAACCTAATATCCCAAGAAATGTATAAAGCCTGGAACCTGCCTCCACTAAAGAAGAGAAATATTCAATTAGATCTGGCTAACCAGTCTATCACTGTCCCCTTGGGACTTGTGGAGGACATCATTACCACTTTGTGTGGGTGTTCATACCCAGTTGATTTCCTAGTGATAGAAGTTAACAATAGCAAAGGAGACTTCCCAATAATAATGGGAAGGGCATGGCTCAGCACCATAAATGCATGCCTAGGAATCCACGATCTTTCCCTGGAAATATCTAAGGAAAACACTTATGGGAAGATCGAGAAGAAGAAGGTTCCATGCATCACATACATTGATATAGAGGATGATGGCATACAGGAATGTTCAACACTTCCTGTATGCAACTGGTGTGCCCAAGAAACTAACATACAAGAGTGCTTGTATGTAGCAACCACACAACAAAAAGACACCCCATGGTTGAGAGCTGATTCGAAGAGCAACTTACCAACATGCATGGAACTCACTGGGGGACCAACTTGTGCTCATGTCAAAAGCATAGATACACTGGAGCATGAGTGTCACCAACTTTCAACCCTTAACCTGAAAACATCAATTGGGAGAAGTTGGACACTTCTAAAAAATTCAAACAAATGCTCATTATTTTGGATCTCTCCCTTCCAATTCAATCATGGGGGAGATGGCCACCTATGCTAATCATTTGAGGCCCTCAGTTTCTTTTTAAGTTTTTGTTTTACACATTTTTTGTTTTACAAATTTCTTTAACTTTTCTTCTTTTTGTTTCGCAACATCATTCATAATTTTTATTTTATTTGTGTGTGTGTGTGTGTTATCCATTTTGTTAAGTTTGTCACCAAATAAGTGCTCTTAATGATGGTATGAACTGTATTTTATTGGTTGCTAATGTTTGGTTTTTACCTTTAAGTTATGATGTTGATACTAAGGTATGGTTTTTTTGATATAGCAGGTAATGAGTTCATATCATCCACACGGTCTCTCTTGGCTTGGAACTGTACATTCCCTTTCTCTAAAATAATAAAAACTATTAACGAATCAGTGATTGGGCATTTTTCAAACTAAGGAAGGACTCAAGGATTGCAAAGGGTGTGACTTCAAGGGGACTTGAGGCATTTTTGTTGGCCATTATCTTAGGTGCTTGGATGTTTTCTTCTTGAGTTTTCTTACCATTCTGACGTTACCCCCTTATCAGGAAGCTAAGTCAATCAAAATAAAAATAATAATTCTTTTCATGGTGTGGTTCTCACGAAGAAAAAACAACAGTGAGAATTTAAAGCACACCCCATAGAAAAAATAATTCTCTAGGCTACAAGCACTAGTTATGGAACAAAAAGCATGTTCCCTCTAACTAAGGCCCCTTCTCGCTTCCCACCTTCTCCTTCCTTGTCTTGTTAGAATGGTAGTGGCTCTTTGATGAAGGAATTCTTGTTACCTAGGGTGGATGGATTGGCCAAATGTCTTAATGTGAAGTCACTAGATGTGGCTTGTTTGAGGCTATATTTGGAATGAGATCTACTAAGTCACATTAATCATTAATACACAAGGGGCTGTACATCACCTTGTTCTTGAGACTCCATTCCATTCTCTTCTTTTCATCATTCTTCCTCCATTGTTCACCTCATTGCCTGTTGTATCAGTAGTCTATATTTTGGTTGATGCATTATTTTCTTTTTGGTAAACTCTTATGGTTAAGACTTTAACTCTTGCTTCCAAATGACATTTCCAGAGCCCACGAAGTCTTTGAATGTGAGAATGTCAGGGCATTAAGGGCATGATCCTGCTTTGGGGAGGACCCACTGGCATTTCTATTTAGTGCATCAGTTAATTTCTTTCCCTTAAACATTTTTGCAATCCATTTCTATCTCTATTCATTTCCATCTCTGACATCCATTTCATCAACATTATAGTTGTCTCTTTTTCTCCATCTTTCTTATTCCTTATCTTTTTCCATTCTCTCTCTACTAGGGGTTCACAATTAGTCATGGGGGTCTTGGTCCAATTTTTTTGATTTTCTCCTAACCCCTACACACTGGGTAGTCATCAATATAATATCTCCAGAATCTACTACAGCCATATCACAACTCAGCCAATGGACCTTACATTGAGACAAGGTATCAACTGCATTGTAATTCATTTACCCTTGCTAATATGTGACTGTGTTGTGTGTGCATATGGAAATCATACAACAACGGATTAGATTTGGAGGGAAAACTTTGAATGGATCGATGCTGAGGCAGTTATGCAAGGAATAAGATTGATGCTATGCCTATGGATGGACAATGAAAGGTGCAATCTTGGCGTTGGCAGCAATAGACTTCTTCTCTCTTCTCTCTTCTCTCTTTCCAAATAAGGCCTGATGTCAAATGTATCAAGTATTCACTCTTGTTATCATGAACATTAGTTTTTTCATTTTTTGTAATGATGATCCATTCACATATCACCACATTCACCACTAGTTTCATTCAAGTCAATAATCCCATAACTTCCCAATATTTTGTAAGGAACTCGAGGACAAGTTTTTATTCAGTCATGGGGGTATGATGAGCTGCAATATCATGTCATCCCTTGTGATATCGCGTACACAATATCGCAGCCTGTCGCTAGTTCTATAAATAAGAGGTGGCCTTCCCTTGTTTCTCCATCTAGATCTAGATCCTTAGCCAAACTCTAAGAGTTTTATCATTCTAGAGTTAGAATAATTTCCATGTGCCCGCATTAGGAGTCTCAAAGCGAATGGATCTTTATTCGAGCAATATGTACATAAGCACACATTTTGTCTGGTAATAAAGACGAACTTTGTGATAGACCTTGCAGCATATGGACTAAGCTAAATAGGATTCAATTACTGTTCAATGTTTAAATGCTTTCTTAGACACTTAATCTCT